>PVIJ01010760.1:12375-58521 GCA_004024925.1 Scalopus aquaticus | reverse complement strand
TCTTCTTCAGATTGGGTGTTTGCATAGAGGAATGCTACTGACTTTTGTGCGTTGATTTTGTATCCAGCTACTTTACTGAACTGGTCTATTATTTTGAGTAGTTTTCCTATGGAGTTTTTAGGGTTTTGTATATATATTATCATATCGTCTGCAAATAGAGACAGTTTAATTTCTTCCTTTCCTATTTGGATCCCTTGAGTAGTGGTATTTCTGCTGATGGTTTCAGAACTCCAAACTTTTTGGTGTCATAATTATTAAAACTTTCTGTATATCGCAGATTGAGAAAATGATTGAATGATTTTTGAGACCCAAGAGAGATACGATAGAAATGAGGAAGAATCCTGTATTGCTGCATTTTAATTGGAGATATTAGATAGAATCATGATGTTTAAAAGATAGCTTCTTGGTTCTGCCCACTAAAAAGAGCTAAGAGACGTGACCCTTACTAGATGAATATACCTTATCCCATGTTTTGGTTTCTAACACAAATGGAATATTTTGTTATTTCTTACACATTACTATCACTCTATCTAATTGTAGGAAGTAGGCATTAAAAATTAACTTTCTGGTTACAGAAATCCTTATGGAATTTATGAATTTTAGTGAAACACAACAATAAAAAGTAGTCTATAATCCCACTGCCTGGTAGATAACTACTATTACTGTTCTTATTTTCCCAGTCAGTTTTTCTGGGTGTGGAAATATTGCATAGTCATGTTTGTTTGTTTTTTTTTAATTTTTACGAAGTTGGGATCATGTGAAATGCCATTATTTGAGCATATTTGTATTTGGTCCCTCCATTTTGCTGTGACTTATGTTTGTGAGGCTGCCTTGTAGTTTTCAGTCCTTTTTCCCTGCAACTCAGCGTATTTTTCCTGGACAGACTCAGTGCAGGCTGTGGGCTGTAGCGTAGGTAGATAGGTTATGACAGGTATAAAAGTCCCCTCACTAGAGGTTCCCATTGTTAGTAAGCAGGTTTGGTATGTAGTTTTCCAGGTTTTGTTTTTCCTGTGATGTACTCCTAGTGACATTTAAATAGAGCATTTCCCTTAGCAAATGAAATTATGCTAGAAGCACTTTGCTAGTTTTAACATAAGTTGGAACTGAGAGACCCCAGATTTGGGGGTTAGATCTCAACCTTTTATTTTTAAGTTACCTGTTCTGTAACATCTTTAAGCAGTAGAGTGTGTTTTCTTAGCTCTTCTTTCCCCCTGACTATTTCTAGTTGCTGTGATAATGGTCTTGAACCAAACCATGAGTATGTTTTAACTTGTTAGAAATGAAGGATAAATAGAAATAATAAAATCATAAGACCATTGAACAGCAATGGGATTACCTTTAGAGATATTTCTTTGTTTTCTTCTAAATCCAGATTTGTTTCATGACAGAGAAAAAGTGAAAGTTCACTGTCCCTTTCCTTCTCTCGTTTTGAATACTAGAAATGGCTGAGCAGGAGCGCTTTCTTCTACACCAGGAGACCTTGCCTGAACAGCTGCTAGCAGAGAAACAACTGAGTCTCAGTGCAATGCCGGTATTGACTGCACCGCAACTTATAGGCGTATGTGTTTTTCAGATCTTTGCACCATTTTAGTCTCAAGACATCCTCAGTATTTCTTGGGCCATGTGATAGTTCTAAGAGGAGTCATCCTTCCACTTCCTGTTTTCCTGATAACTTTCCCCTAGAATAAGTTGTTGGCAGGGGAATGGGGTGCTAATTAGTGTAAATTAATGTCTTGACTTCTGCTTCCTTCATATCTCTTTATCTACTCCTAAATGTTCGTCCAGTGACCAGAAGAAATTACTTGTAATTTGTTTTTCCAATGTAGGAGAAATACATATCATGAGGTACAATTCAGGCTTTTTTGCAAGAAAAAATATTTAATGAACTGAATTTGTGTTACCTGTAAGTGCCACCTTGTCCTTTTCCTCTGCAGCAGAACACACCAAAGGGCATGACTGGATTACAGGCTGCAGCCTACATAAGATAGATTTGGTGTTACATGTGTGCTTGTAGCATGCACTCTGCTTCTCCCTTTGACTTTCAAGAAAGCATTTCAGATGACTTAGGATCACCTGGAATTTGTTCTAGTTAAGAAGGAAAACAATTCAAAACCTTAGTATTATACCATTATTAGTAACAGATTCCCTATAATTGAGTTCACAGCAGCCTTTCCTGATGTAGCATACTTAATTTAAAAATCAAAGGTTCTGTTGCTTAAAGGATTCACCATTATTTTTTGTATTAGTCAGAAGGAATAATTAGTGCCAATTTTACTGTGGTACATCACCAGTTTAATAGCCTCATTACAATTTCAGAGATGTTATCATTGTGGAGAAAAGAAATAGCCAGAAACAATGAAATAATGTATTATTTTTTAAGGGTTGTTAGTAAAATCAAGTGTATAACTTTTTTTTCTGAAATGGTTTGAGTCATGTCTTTGCTGTTAAAGGATTATGTACAGCATTTTAAAATGATATTTGTTATAAACAACTGTTGGGAAAAGATAGAAAAAATTCAAATTGACATTTTTAATAAGGCAAGTTTCTTTTTTTATAAGACTACAGGAAATCTGAAGAATACAGAAATGAGTATGTAGTATGCTATGATTTAACCAACCAGGGGTAATAACCATTGGTAACATGTTAGTATATGTTTCCTTGTCTTCTGAGTTAACTATGGGCCAACTGCATTTTTTATCATAGGTCTCAATATTTAAAACTATTTGATAGGGCAACATTTTAAAAGCATTGTAACCAGCTTTAAAAGTGCAAGAACAGCAATTTATTGCAAAGAGTAAGCACAAAAGAATTCTGAAATGCTTATACCATCTTGAACTTAACAATATAAATTTACTGACATTTTAAAAGTTTACATACCAAATTATGCAAATAAACTACTCACTGAGCACATGCATGTTTTAAAAGACAGTTTAGTTAAAAAAGAGTTTATTGTGAGGTAGGTAGGGTTTCCAAATGTAACACTGTTCTTTACCATAAAAATACACCTTAACTTTGAAAGACATAATGACTCTTTCATAATAGTCTCGGTTATATGATTACTTAAAATAATCTCCTTTTTTTTTTTTTAATATGCCATAGTTATATATATGTGAAGAAAATAGAAGAGCTAATGAATATGATTTCAAGAAAGCTTTGGATTTGCTGGAATACATTGATGAGGTAAATAAAGTCACTTGAGACAATCACAGGAAAGTATCACAATTTATATATGGTTTTCTGTAGAATTGAATATACGTAAAAGGGAGGGGGAGACCTCTTTTAGCCAATCATGAAAATGTATTAATTTAAAAAATATCTCTGGTTCAGCTACTCTAGTTCGTAACTTGTAGTACTTACAGTCTTTAGAAAAACCGTCCAATAGATTCCATTTTCTGATAATATTCTCACATCCCCAGTTGTGCTTTTCCATGCACAAATGAAAAATGTTGCTTCTCAAAGTCCTGGAGTATTTTCTCTCTTTCATTTACTAAGTCATTATTGGCATGTTACGTTACTTTACCATTTTTTTCCTCAATGTATTTACCCTCAGAGAAGTTGTTTCTCAGCCTTTGGGGGAGGGGGAAAATTATAATGAAAAGCATGCAGGGTAAGTAGCTCACCCTGCAGTTGAATAAAATTTGGTATTTTTTATAACCATAATGTCTTGGCTTTTATACTACCTTCTTTAAAATCTTGGCCCTCTCAGGTGAATAAATACACTGTATAAAAGGGATCAGCTGTATAGTGGATGGATGGAAACTAGACTTGGTGATGAGCATGATATATATATGTATACAGATGCTGATATATAAGTACACCTGAAACCTGTATAATGTTATAAACCAATGGTACCCCTATTAAAAAAATCTTTGTTCTCATAAGGTTCCTGATAAAATCACATCACAGAAAAATCAGAAACTAATTCACAAAATTGTTGATTTACTCTTGAGCAATATTAACATCTATGGGGATCTTTAAAAATGTATTAATTAAAGCAATAATATTTATGCAGAATTAAGAGTTGACATAACTGAAATGTAAGCACGTTACTTTTTAAAAATCAGAACCAATGAAGATGTTTTCAATTTGTTTTGCATGAAGGAGGAAGATGTAAATATAAATGATCTGAAACTGGAAATCCTTTGCAAAGCTCTTCAGAGAGATAAGTAAGTTTTCATGGCATGAATCTAAGATACAGTTTGGGAAAAGGATCCTTTAGAAAGATTATGATATCAAATAGTTTTATAACCTAGTTGTATTATGACATATGTCTTGAAAGTATTAAATGGTTGCATTAGTTATCTTAAATTTTTCATTTTGTAGTTAAAGAATTGCTTAAGGAATTAGGACCACTTGTATAATAAATTTATACTTCTGATTTTAAAATATAGACTATTATTTTGTACAGAAATACCCATTTTCATTATTTTCACAGAAGTCAGACCAGTTTTGCCAAGTGAGACTGGAAGTTACAAAAACAAAAACAAACAAATCAAAAAAACCCAAAAAACTGGAGGCTACAGGTTTTTTTTTTTAATAAAAATTTATTAAAATATGAAGATCAGTGCCCTCTTCTGTGTTTTCCAGAGCTCTTTTTCAGTCTTGTCCTTCATGTAGAAGGTTGTTTCCATCTGTAGGAATGGTGGTATTAAGATTCAGTAGCAAAAAAAGACTCATTAGTAGTAGGGTTGGATTGTTTCAAGGAAAATAATTTTAAAGAGAACATGATCAGAGTGCTAAATTCTTCCCTATTTACAATTCTTCTTTTTTCTCTGATGTTGAGAAATTGCAGAACAATTATTTTTGCTAAAGTATTTCTTCCTTCGATCACTCCCAAATAGTTTTAAAATTGTTGTTGAATTTGATCTTGGAGGTCATCCTCTGAAGGATCTAGCTCTGGCTACTTGATTCACTTTCCCAGTCAAAAAATGTGCTGCATTTCACTGGAATTTCTGTTCTGCCTGCCTCTTTAAAATTTTTAAGGTAGCTTGTGGGATATATTAATTCGTAACTACAAAACAGTGGTTCTGTGTGTTTGTATTTCAATAATAGATAATCTCAACTAGATAGAGAAAACTTAATGTTGTACCAAGCACTGGTGCCATTTTAATCTTATAAAAAAAAAAACAGTATGTTGTGCTCTGAAAAATCATAGTTTGGGATCCTTACTAGATTTTTGTTACATAGAATTTTCTTGGAAAAGATGTCTCACTGGGTTTTTGACATCAAATGCATGATGTTTACACTACCTAAGTATAGCACTTTGTAGCTAGTAGAGACTATAGCCAATATTTAAAGCCCCCCCTATTTAAATAATTTGTATTAGTATCACAGAAGTCAAGATTCTCCACCCCCTGAACCATCAAAACAAAACCACAGTAGCAAACGAGGTCCTTTTATTTGCAGTATATCCATTTCCTCTTATAGTGATTTTGTTTTCTAGCTGGTCCAGTTCAGATGGTAAAGATGATCCAATTGAAGTATCGAAAGACAGTATATTTGTGAAAATCTTGCAGAAACTTATAAAAGATGGTAAGTGATTCTTAATATTGGAAATTACAATATCACTCCTCTTTTAGAAATGTTAGAATAATGGGGGATTTGCCAAGATGTCAATTGCCAGGGAAGTTCAAGATTAAATAGTATCATATTCAGAATTAGATTTATTTGAAGAAGGGTTTTTTTCCCTTCCCTTCTACAATAGGGGTAGCATGTGTCAGGTGAAGTCTCATTCTAGTTGGGTCCTTGGTGATTGCATCGGGCAGTCCCCACACTGATCCAGGATGGACCAGGAAGGAATTAAAAGTGTTGGTTGTGACACAGAAGTAACCATTTCCTTTGAATTTTCAGTCAGTTCTAGTGAAGATTGAAAACGTGAAAAGAGATAATGATTTTTTTGTTATATCCCCTACTAAATTGATTATCCCACATGTAAGAATAACTTGCATAATGTTTTTACAAATCCATTTTGGGCATTAACACTCTAAAATTCATTGTAGAAACAAAAAGACACAGGAAGGTATATGTTTTGTACCTTAAGCAGTGAGCAAAATTCTATTTGCTAATTAAGACACAAATAGGTAAAGAAGCTTTTACAGATAAAATGATTATTCTCAGGGACAGAATAAATTAAAAAATACTTTTGGGCCTCCCTGGTGGCACAACGGGTTAAGTCTTAACCTATGAAGCTATCCAGAGCCACTGCAGCACGAGCTTGATACCCTGCCAGGGAGATTCCCACACGGCACAGCAGACCTCTCCTGACTTGCCCACTGCTCCCCTCCGCAGTGTACTTCAGTCGATCTGCCTGTTCTGCTCCCCACTCTGTCTCTGGTGAATCCTCTCACCGCCCCACACCTCTGGCCTATGCCCCAGCTTGTATGCATAAATAAATCTTTAAAAACAAACAAACAAAAAAACACTTTAAAAAATTTACTTTCACTTTCTTTCATATTACCAGGAGTTTAATGTACAAAGAAAGTTACATGAGCTATGAGGAACTTCACACTTTTTATACATAAAAATAAATGTGGCTTATATTTATTATCAAATAATTAGAGCATTATATGAAATGCTAGATCCAAGCAGTTTGCAAAATAGGTTCATTTAGTATTTACCAGTATAAGGACACTTTTTAAAACTAGCTGGAAAAAATACACAGTAATTGAATTCTGTTGTAAATTCAGCAGTCCTTCTAAATGGAAGGACTCTTCTAAACGGAATAATGAAATGTATTCATCATGCTGACATTTACATACACTTGAAAATTTTCTCTGTGTTTATCTGCTAGACATTAATCTATATAAAACATGGCCAACCTAGTAGTCATTCAGTAAACACGTGTCTTCTTTGAATGCCTAGAATTATTTTGTGGATTCCTAACCCCTCCTTCTCTGAAGGACTCTAAGGTCCTTCATTTTAGAATCTCTGGCTTAATGAAGGGAAATGAGAGGTACTGCAGAACTACCCAAACCAACCAAAAATCTGAGGCTAAAGAAGCAAACTGTTTAAATTCCAGAAAGTTTTTTTTTTTTTAAGATTCATTTATTTATGCTTACAAGCTGGGGTGTAAACCAGAGGTGTGGGGATAGGAGGTGGTGGTGAGAGGATTCAGCAGACGCAGAGTGGGGAACAAAACAGGCAGACTGACTGAAATACACTGCTGAGGTGAAGCAGTGGGTGAGACAGGAGAGGTCTGCTGCGCCATGTGGGAAGCTCCCTGGCTGGGTATTGCACTCGTGCTGCAGTGGCTCTGGATAGTTTAATAGTGCTGCACTTAACCCATTATGCCACCAGGCAGGCCCTGTTCTAGAAAGTTTTATTTTAAAGCATCTCTGCATTGATTTCTTAGTCTTATTTTTCAGATTTTTAGTCTCCTTTTATTAATACAAATCCAATTCTATAATTAGTTTGCTTGGAATTTGCTCAGAATTAACCTAGAGTTTTATTTATGAAAACTGGATATATTTTCACATTGATAATAAATTTAATGAGTGTTTTTGCTTTCAAAAATGTGTAAATGTCACAAAAGTTAATTCTTTTCATTGTTAAAAAATAAATAAAAGCTAAAAATAGAAGGAGGGGAAGGATATAAAGAAATTATCTTTTGCTCGAAAATACTTGAAATTCGGAGAGAGCTAAAATATATCTGTAATGCTTTCATTTTTCTCTATTTGGAATTGAAGAAATAAGTGAATAGGGTCAATCTCTCTATACTGGAGAGATTCTAAACTTGAACCCAGTAGATTCTTAAAAGCATCTGGACTTAAAAGCATCTTATAATGCTTTCCATTATACTAGTTCTAATGAAAGGGCCATCGAACTGAATTGTGCCTAATTATTTAGTTCTATTTAAAGGTGACTTTGCAGTTTTTGCTCTTCTTAGCTTATAAATTACAGATGGAAAACAGAACTGGAAAGCTCCAATTTTATAAAGTTACTAAGTTTTACCAAAGAACAAAAATTAGTAAAAACTACTTATAATTTTAAGTGCATATAAATAAAAAGTATGTATATTATAAGAAGCCAAAGACATTTTAGTTTTGGATCCTTTTTTAATAACATGGTTTCCATGTCCTTTTAAAGGACAGATTGTAAAGGTAGAAAGACAGAATATTTTTACAAAGGTCTTATTTCCTAACTTCTCTTAAAAATAAAAGAATTTGCCTACAGCAGACTGAATACTTACAGTCAGCTGGAGCCGGTCACACTGCCCCGTTCGCTGAGCACCGGCTCTAAGTCGCCGAGACCCTTGCTGCCCCCTCCCTGCTGCCTGCCAAATGTTTGTAGGCAAAGTCAGATTTTGACATGTTCCCACCACAATGAAAAGAAATGAACCATCATATTAGGTTTAAATAGAAGATTTAATAATAGTGAAATAAGAGTTTAGTTTTTTTTAAATAAAGGAAATTAATGTATTTTCACAAGTAAAATTCTGTTTTACAGAGAAAAAGTTTTTATGGAAAATGTGTTAATTGTATTATAGAATATAAATATTTCAGGTTTAGTTTCATGACATGATTAACCCAGATTTTTATTATATGGCAGTTAAATACAAAAAGTGGTGCTAGGCATTTAGAAAGTTTTTTTTTTCAAACAATATTGATTTTGAAAAGCTTATTGTAATGTAACAAGGTATAGGATATTTTCTTATTAATTAAATTTTTTTCCTCTAATTTTCTTTACCAAGTGAGAAAATAAATGTGCATAGTTTTGTGTAACTACACAGAACTCAGTGTAGACAGTCTGTTTAATCAGTGCTCTTGGCTTTCCAGCTCTGTGGAGAACTGATGATGATTCTACCTTTCTAACTGTCCATTTAAACTAATACATTTTGAGATATTGTAGCTACTAAAATTCCAAGATTTGGTGAATATGTAATTATTTGAAATACTTGTTTTCCAGTGATTATCAGTTTAAAACTTTCACACTGCAGGAATAACTTACACTCTGGGGAAAAATGAAAGTACTTCAGAACTTATTAAAGACTTTAAATAGATTGGCTATTTTGACCTGGGAGAAAACACTCAAGCAACCTCTTCTAAGTGAAGTATGTCATATTGTTAGACCTGCAAGTATGTTTGACAGATGGAAGGAATGTAGAACTGAGTATTTCCCAATAGTAGGGTGACATATTTTAAATAGAAGCACAGGTGTTTTTATCATCAATCATCTTAATTCATTTGTAAGTTTATGAAAATAAAAAATACTTTGTGTTTGTTTATAGGCATTCAGCTCAATGAATACCTACCAGAGGTGAAAGACCTACTACAAGCAGATCAGCTTGGAAACTTAAAGTCTAATTCTTACTTTGAATTTGTTTTGAAAGCAAATTATGAATATTATGTGCAAGGACAAATGTAACATTTTTTTTAAATGGTCATTATTCCTGAAAATTTGTATAGTGTATCCTTATAAAAATTTTTGCCTTGAACACCTGGAAGTTTATATAATTTTATAGCATGTATTGCTAAGTTTTTTATACCTTTTGGAAGCTACTGTAAGTAGCTAGTTATGTGGCTATAGTTCTATGATATTTTCTTTCCTTCCTTTTTACTTCTGAAATTTTCCACTTGTTTTTGTACTCACTACTTCTTTCTCTTTAATTGCCCTCCGTCCATCATTCTAGAGTTCTCACTCTGGTTCTGGCTATTTATATGTAAAAATCACCTCTGGGTTTCAGTTTCTGTAACTAAAAATGACAAGATTGCAGGTGATTGTGTCTGAATTGCAGGGGCTCTGGGTATTATGCACTGAAGGGAATCTAGAGTGTTGGCATCTGTTTTGGTTGGACTAGTGCGAAATATCTGGTAAGATTAATGTCAAATTTTGCCGACTTGTTTTGGGACTAAAGGACAAAACAGTGGGGCTGTTTCATGTGCGCTGTCTGTAACTTCCCATACACGTTTAGAGCATCAGTGTTAGCTCAAACTTTTCAGTGTGAGGATTCAGTCCACTTCATGTAGTTTCAGGATGATTTGCACAGACTATTGGCTTTACTGTATTTTGGGTAGCTAAAGGCTATGTAATGCTAGAAATGGTTATGGGTTTTCTTAATATGGCTACTGGCTTAACTGAAAAGTAGTGGTTCTCAAAAAGCTTCTTTGTCCTGACCAGTGTCATCACTCAGTTTTTATTTATCCAGCTTTAAATAAAGCAGAGATTGGACAGGGAGTTGCTGGCATAGTCAGACTTTGGCCGGGTCGAGTGCTCACTAAACAACTTGCTCCAACAGCTGAAAAGGTCAGAAGTTAAATATGGTGAACAGAGTCCAGTTCTTGGTTTCACAAAGTACAGCCATCATGCCCTCTTTTCTCTAGGCTTCTGATCCAGAAAAATGCTTTCATGGAGCTGTTTACATGAATAATAGTCAAAGGAAGGGAATCCTAGCTGGGATGTGGGACAGCATCAAAGTCCAGGTTGGCATATGTTGAAGGGTAGGTGCTAAGCGGGGTGGGGAGTGGCGCTTGTCAGGTGGTGGGTCAGAGATGGTTGAATGTTCACAAGGCTCTGGTTTTGCGTGGGTGGACATTTGCAGTTCTTCCCTGTATGCGCCTGTCGGGTAGTGACGTGCTCTGCAGACCAGGCTCAGGCCAGCTTCCCAGACCTAATCATCTCCAGGGAGGGGGCAGCCCAACAAGGCCCCTCCCACTGATTTCACTGCCCTCTCGGTGTGATGTGTGGTTGTCTTACTTTGAAGGGAGCAAAGCACTCACTCGTAGCTCTCTTCAAGTCAGTAACTAACGCACCAAAGTGATTGGGTTTTTAAAAATTATTTAACAGTAATAACGAAATTAATCAATTGAATAATGTGTTTCTAAATTAAAAATTCATTCCACAACTTAGTCTTTATCTAAGAATTATCAGTGATTTTTCTGTAAATTGAATAGTTGTTAAGGACAGATTTTACAGGGACTATGTGAACATGTTTTCTAAGGAAAGAAATTTTATGGACTCAAAACAATAAGGTTTTGTCTTCGATAGTGAATAGCAGACTTTATTGGTGTGTTTTAAGTATTTGTCCATGTATTGAGGATTAAAGCAGAACTGGAAATATACAGTAAAGGACTTGCTAAACTCTGTAGTGACAGATTTTAGTCAAAGACTGCCACTACTTTCTGATTGAGGGATTTTGCTTTTGAAGAAAACTTCTCCAACCTGGATTATGTTGCTTTTCTTACTTTGAGATCCGAGTCATAGTTTCCCGAAGTCATTGCGCGCCAAGCGTCCTGGGGTGGCCGGAGGTGGACATGTGACAGTCCTCTGAGGTGCCTGGTTTTCTTCAGTAACTTGAACAGAAGGAAGCCAAACCACAGTGAAGTTAAATTCACTTCTTACTCTGAAATCATCTGACACACTTGTAAATTTGAGGTTGATAATTACAAAAAAATTTTAGTGTAGCCCCACTGACCTATTCCTGGACATTTTGTTTGAAGAATATCCCAAGAGAAAATAGCTTTATTTATTCCTGTGTAAAATCCATTAATTAAATTCCAAAGTACATTTGAAAAACAGTCTTTCAGAATTCTAAAATTTAAAAAATAGAAAATGTGAAGCCTGTTTAAAAGGTATATGAAAAAAAACACTGTAATTCCACCACCTGGAAATAACTTCAGTTACCATTTTGAAATATATCCTAGAACATTTTGGACTCTGCATACTTGTTTTATATTTTATAATCTTACTTTCATGTGGAAGGTTGTGAGCATTTCTACATATCTTTGTTTTATTCACGGGAACACTTACTGAAGTGTTGTTGATAGCTGCAGAAGTATTTTTATTAACTTACTGAATAAAATTGTTTTATGACAGATTTCAAGTATACATCATTATAAATCTTTGTATCCTTAATTCAGTATTTCTTAACCATTTTTTTTCATTATCACTACTCCTAAGGAACCTTTTTATAGGGTTTTTTCCTAATCAGTCTTTCTCCTGCCCCCATACAAAAGTATGACACTTTACTACATGACTGTACTATAATTTACCTTAGTGTTCTTCCTGCCCTCCCCTTCCTCCTCCCTTCTCCCTCTCTCTGTGGCTCCTTAACAGTTTGAAAACACTTGGGTTATTATGCTGGGTTTGGGGATTTCTTTGCCATTTTAAATACTAGAATAAATCTTTGTACAGAAATCTTTGTGCACTCCAAGTACGTTTAAAATTACATGGACTCTTCCTATTCATTTGTGATGGCATTGAAATATTGAACAATTCTAATTGTTTTTAATGTCTTTTGCCCACCTCTCATCACCTTGCCCCTCTCTGATTATTTATGTCCCGGACACTTCCCTAATTTTAATCTTCAAATCAGTCTTCACTGGTGTCCTCAGTTGAGAATACTGAGTCTCTCTGCACAGCGACCTGCGCAGGGTCACCCAGTCAGTCAGAGGAGCCACCTAGATCACGGTGTAAGCTTTTAACCCTTTGTTACACCTGTTGTAAGGTTATGGGGGAGGGAAAGGGATGGCTCCAATGGAGTCAGGCCCTTAGAGATGGCCAAGGCAGAGCGAACCCAGAGTGAGAAAACCAGCTGAAAATCTAAGCCCTCTCTCCCTGACTGCCGTGGGCTGATCTGACGTTTTAAGATGTGTGGCTTGTGAGGAAAGTGAGTTTGGGTTCCTGCATTATCCACCTGGCCACTGGCATGTTTCTTGCTTTGTTGCCAGCCCCTCTCACTATTTTTGAGAAGACAGATGATAGTTGCACGTTTCAGCATGACTATATCAGGATGTTTTGGTGTTTCCTTGGAAAGATCCCTTAGGGATCTGTTATGTTTCCAGAACTGATCCAAGTGTTGGAGATAAAAGAAATCAAAAGTGGTCCTCATGACCAGCTAGGGTTCCCCAAGCCTCTGCTCCTCCGCTGGCTGCTGTGTGACCTGGGATATGTGAACCTTTTAAGAGGAATGAATTGTACCTGCAGTAGTCCCCCCATTATCCCTAACTTTGCTTTCTGCAATTTCAGTTACCTACAGGGGTGTGGAAGATGTTATGTACCATAAAATATTTTGAGAGACCACATCGTGTAGTTTTCATTACAACACACTGTTGTAATTGTTCTGTTTTACTATTATTAGTCTTACTGTGCCTGGTTTATCATGTTTTGAATGTACGGGAAAAACTGTTAGGGTTCAGTACCAGCTGTGGTTGAGGCGTCCACCAGAGGGTCTTGGTACGCAGCCCCTGTAGATACGGGGGCACTGATGTGTCTTATTTATCTCAGGATGGTTAAAAGGATTAAGAAAACAATGTGAAAGTGTAGCGTAGTTTCAAATACAGGAAAATAGGAGACTTAGACTTCGCGCGACTGGGGCGTACACGTAGGTGAAGAAGACTTAGGGAACGGGGCTGCAGCGAAGAGATGTGAGTGTGGCTGACCGGCGGGGGCCGTCGGAGCTGAGGCTGCAACAGAAAACGCAGAAGCAGGAGCTCTTTCAGGCAACAGGGTGTGCAGGCCGTAAGGCTCCTGCTTGAGCAGGAGCAGAGCGCTGCTGTGTTCCCCAAAAGGGACGAATGGAGATGGCTTCATCAGCCTATTAAGTCTGTTCCTGAACCAGTGAGAACCTGATAGCACCAAAATGGACCGAGAGCTGCTGCGTGGTGACCCTGCAGGCCCTTTAAGCCAGCTGGGACAGAGTGAGCCACACTCCCGCCCTGGCATTCTTGGGCCCATTTCCCCAGCGGTTCGCTGTTTCAGCAGATCTCTGTCACCTCACGAGTGTTGTGTTCATTGCTTTTAAAGTGTATTTGAATCTAATAGCTTAGAAAAGCTTCTGTAGGAAAGCCAAGAGTTACATGGAACAAGAGTTGAAAAATACGGATGACCCTTTTCCCCTCTAAATTGTCCACAAATTCTTCAGTGTCCTAAGTGAACACTGGCACATTTTTCTCCCTGCTTCCCAGGTAACATTTTCGTTATTCCCCTTACATTGTACATACAGTGCATTTGCTGGGTTGGTTTTTTTTTTTCCCCTAGTGTCTCTACCACCTAGGGACACAGCAGGACTCAAGGTAAGGAAAATGAAATGTAATTCTGTCCCTTACTCGTTCTCCAAACTGAAAGAGTAAAATATGAAACTATGGTACTTTGTGGTTGAACATGAAATATGATTCTAAGTTGGCCCCATATTAACCAAACTCATTTTTAAGTTGACTTTGATCGTTTTTAGGTAGAGCTGCCATGATGTGGGTTGCAGAGGAGGGTAGCGTGTTTTTATATCCCTGCTCAAGAGAATCCACACCTGTCCCACTTGCTGAGTTCCACTACCAAATGCGAATTGCAGCTATTTTGGTAACACTTACATATCTCAGAAAAATGAAGGATTCCATTATGGATGGCACCACATTGCCGATGTACCACCTTAAGCTATGTCTCTGAGTTCATCCCAGAACGTAATTTTTCCTTGTGCCTTCAACGAGAAGTTAGAACTGTCCTTGTGGAGGGAAGTGTGACAGGCACCAACTGGATGGGTAACCTCCTCTGACCTCCACTGCACCTTACCATAAGTAGATCCCAAGCCAGCTAGAAAGCTTTGAAAGGCATATCCCCATGTATCAGTGGTATAAATAGAACAGCTTCGGCAGGCTCCAGTAGACGGTGACTCTCCAAGGTGGACTGGGACACAGCCTGGCCTTGGCGGGCATCATCTAATAGATGAGTTTGTCCAGCCTTTGCAAAAGGAAAAACTGCTCCCCATCCTAGAGTGCGGTGGCCTTGTCCTCTCTTGGGGAAAAGGATGGGCCAGGCTTCCTCTAAGAGCCCCTCAGGGGTGCCCGGGCCTCCTCTTTCAGCTGAGAGGACCCTCAGCCGAGATGGGAACTGGTTGCAAGGAGCGCCATTCAGCCCACCAACCTGGGGCAGGTCATTCCTAGGGAGAACACCCCCCAAAATTCACTCCCTTCGGGAACCCATGCTGCGCAGTCACTGAGGAAGAACGCTCTGGGTGCCCTGGCTTTGTGCCCTGCTCTGCCAGAGGCACCCGCCTGGACCTGTCCCCGGGAGCCCTGCGCCGCCTCCCCGCTCTCCACCCTCTCCTCCGGGTGCCAGTTGTCTGCCCCGCGACAGCTGCGCGCCCTCCCGCCGCCGGTGGCCCTCTCCTCGGTGGGGGTGGGGGCCGACTTGGATCAGTTCTCTGGATTCAGGGTGCTTAGGGTGGGAGGGAGAATGAAGTTCACTAGGAAAGTTTATGTGGGGGTCGCCGTCCTTGCCAGCCCGGGATTCCGGCTGGGAATCATTGACTCTCGCTGAGGCCCACCACTAGGACAACGCCCTCCTCCCGGGGCCTCCTCCCGGGGCCGCACGCGGGGGTAGGGTGTATTGTGGAGGGTGGGGGGTGGGAGTGGGTGTGGGCTGAGTAGAGAACCTGAGGAAGGGGGAATATGTGGGAGGCACCTTCGGGAGCGCCCAGGCAGTGCAGAGTGGACAGGGGTGGGAATGCCTTTCGGACAGGTGCAGCTCCAGGGGCGCAGGCGCACGCGAACCGTGACCCTCGCCCCACCCCAAACCCTCCCGCGGACAACTGGGCCGGGTCGAGAGGGGCCGACCGCCGGAGAGACACTCCATATACGGCCCGGCCCGCGTTACCTGGGCCAAAGCCAGGCCGCTCCTTCTTTGGTCAGCGTAGGGGGCCCAGGCCGCGAACCGGCCAGGGGGAGGGGGCTATAGTGCCCTACACCCAAATATGGCTTGAGAAGGGGAGCGACATTCCTGCGGGGCGGCGCGGGAGGGCGCGCCCTGGGCTATATAAAACCTTCGTGGGGAGACAAGCTGCCAACGCAGCGGACAGCGCCAGAGCAGCCTCGCTTCCCTCCCGTGGGCCCGAGCCGGAGAGCAGCAGGTGTAGCCAACCGCCCAGGTAGGGCGGGCGAGGGGAGGGTTGAGGGAGACCGCACCGCCGAGGGCGCCGAGGGCTCCTGGTAGCGCCCAGCCTGCTCGCTTGGTCGGCCCGTGCCCTGTGGCTGTGCCTGGGTCCCGGCCGCCCTGGCGCTTGAAAGAGGACGAGAAACAATCGCTCCCTAATTTATCCCCAGCAACTTTGGTTCACTATCTGCATTTACCATGTGCGGGGTAGAGTTTTGCTTTAGTTGGCCAAGGGCAATTCCCTCCGAAGCGAGCGCCAGAGCCCCAGGGCCGCCATTCTCCCGGCTCACCGTCAGGTGAAGGGGCGCTGTTGGGGTCTGGAATGTCACGTCCAGAACAGGACACCCCTCCCTGGATGGAGCGCCAAAGCCCGGCGCGTGGACAGCTCCTTCCGCGCCGCACTCGTGCAGGGGCAGGCAGCGCGGCCTTCCTCTCCTAGAGGGGGCCTTGGGGCGCAGAGGGTGGGCGTTGCTAGCGCGTGGCTGTGGCAACAGGCTCCTGCAGCGAAGGCGGGCAGGTCTCCTGAGTCACTGTGCCCCGGACGCGACGCGGGGTGACCTTGTGTCCCTCTCCCTAGCTCAGGGGCGACTTGAACCCGGGGTCCCTTTGGCCGCCCCCCTGACCAGATGTGCGCTCCGCTGGGGGTGTCCTTAGGTCCGGGGGAAACGGGAGCCCTGGGCCCCGCAGGACCTCGCCTCGGAGCAGACGAGCTACCGCACTGATGTGCCGGGTGTCCCCTCGGCTTTGCTGTCCTTGCAGAAACCAGACACCATGTGCGACGAAGACGAGACCACCGCCCTCGTGTGCGACAATGGCTCCGGTCTGGTGAAAGCCGGCTTCGCCGGCGACGACGCCCCCAGGGCCGTGTTCCCATCCATTGTGGGCCGCCCTCGCCATCAGGTCAGGCCGCGCCTCCGCGAAGGGAGCGGGGCCGGGGTCCCGGCATAGTCCAGCCGGGCGCCGTCGGCCCTTAACCTGCGCGCGGTGTTTCCGCCCCGCAGGGTGTCATGGTGGGTATGGGCCAGAAAGATTCCTACGTGGGCGACGAGGCTCAGAGCAAGAGAGGTATCCTGACCCTGAAGTACCCCATTGAGCACGGCATCATCACCAACTGGGACGACATGGAGAAGATCTGGCACCACACCTTCTACAACGAGCTCCGCGTGGCCCCCGAGGAGCACCCCACCCTGCTCACCGAAGCCCCCCTCAACCCCAAGGCCAACCGCGAGAAGATGACCCAGATCATGTTTGAGACTTTCAACGTCCCCGCCATGTACGTGGCCATCCAGGCCGTGCTGTCGCTCTACGCCTCCGGCCGTACCACCGGTAAGTGCTCGCCGACCGCCGCTCGCGCCCCGCGCCGGGCTGCTGCACCCGCTCGCGCACCGGGTCTCCGCCGCACGCGAAGGGCGCGTCGCGTGGGGTCCGCGGCTGTGGGGGCCTCGCGCAGCCCCGGCCCGGCGGCTCACTTCCCGCCCCGCGCAGGCATCGTGCTCGACTCCGGCGACGGCGTCACCCACAACGTGCCCATCTATGAGGGCTACGCCCTGCCGCACGCCATCATGCGCCTGGACCTGGCCGGCCGCGACCTCACCGACTACCTGATGAAGATCCTCACTGAGCGTGGCTACTCCTTCGTGACCACAGGTGCGCCACGCCTCGGGCTCCCTAGGCCGGCGGGGCGGCGCGGGCCGGGGCGCTGAGCTGAGGGCGCCTCTCCTCCCCTGCCCACCGCAGCTGAGCGCGAGATCGTGCGCGACATCAAGGAGAAGCTGTGCTACGTGGCCCTGGACTTCGAGAACGAGATGGCGACGGCCGCCTCTTCCTCCTCTCTGGAGAAGAGCTACGAGCTGCCCGATGGCCAGGTCATCACCATCGGCAACGAGCGTTTCCGCTGCCCGGAGACGCTCTTCCAGCCCTCCTTCATCGGTGAGCCCGGCCCCGCCGCCTCTGGCACCCCCACCCGGGCCGTTCCCGCCCCCACCCGGCCCCGGGCTGTCCCCCGGGCGCTCGGGCTCACCCGCCCCCGCTTGGCCCCCAGGCATGGAGTCGGCGGGCATCCATGAGACCACCTACAACAGCATCATGAAGTGCGACATCGACATCAGGAAGGACCTGTATGCCAACAACGTCATGTCGGGGGGCACCACCATGTACCCCGGTATCGCTGACCGAATGCAGAAGGAGATCACGGCGCTGGCCCCCAGCACCATGAAGATCAAGGTGGGCAGCGGCCCGTGTCCCTGCCCGCGGGTGGGCTGGGGGGTGCGGGCGGCCCCCTCCTGACGCACCTGTCTTACAGATCATCGCGCCCCCTGAGCGCAAGTACTCCGTGTGGATCGGCGGCTCCATCCTGGCCTCGCTGTCCACCTTCCAGCAGATGTGGATCACCAAGCAGGAGTACGACGAGGCCGGCCCCTCCATCGTCCACCGCAAATGCTTCTAGACCCTCTTCTGCCACCAGCGTGCGAATTCTCCTCAGGACGACAGATCTGCTCGAGTTGCAGGTGGCTGACCTCCAGCCACCAAGCAGCAATCTTCTAATAACTTGAGTTGCTGCTGCCACAAACTGACACAATGTTTATAACGTGTACATACATTAACTTATTTACCTCATTTTGTTATTTTTAAAACAAAGCCCTGTGGAAGGAAATGGAAAACTTGAAGCATTAAACTCAGCCATTCTCTTATGCTGCGGAAAGTTGTTTACTGTGTTTATTTACTGGGTGGGGTGGGGGCAGGGCGTAGCAGGGGAGATGAAGAGGGGCCCTCACCTCATACCTCCCTTTCCACAGTACTCTGGGTGCGTCTTTGCAAGACGTTGCTTGTCTTCCCACACTCACGGCTCTCCCTCTAGACCAGACTTACTCGCTAGCACCAGCTGACCTGCTTGGCCCGACCTGACCCTCCGGTGTGTGGGGAGACGACCTTCTCCCTCTCCGCGCAGCAGCCCCAATCAGCGGTCGTCAGTGGGGAGCAGGGGGCGGGGGCAGCGGGCGCTGACCGTGGTGCTGGGGCCCGGACGGGCGTCTCACCGCTCACTTGGGTTCCTCCAACTGAGTGTTTCCTCACTGAATCCGCGTTCCCTACCGAATCTCCAGATCTAAAAGTATGAGTTGCCTCTGCTTTGAACGAACCAGTTTTAATTTGTAAGTGAACACAATCACTCTTCTTCCCAATTGGGAAGTTCTTGGCTTCACGGTGGTAGTAAAAAGAAGCACCCCTCCCAGTGTGGGGCTGGGGAGGATCAGGGCCAACGGGAGGGAGAGAAGAGCCAAATGAGCTTTCCAGAAAGGACAACACGAGAAGTGTCACTGAGGGCTGGCGAGGACGCGTCTGGAGGGAGGGGGGCTGAGACTGGCACTGGAAGAAGAGGGGCTAACAAGGGAGCAGAAAGAGCCCTACTCCTTCCCAGTGTTTCAAAGGAACCAAGTGTTAACAGTTTGAATTTCTGTGGGAGAGTACACAATATCTATTTTTAAAAGTAGCTTAATGTTTCCTAGACAAGATTCCCAAGAGCAGTGGTCCCTAACTAAAATAGATCCTGACTCAAAGAAGGTAATAAACTCATTCGGAAATCAGTTTATAAGTAGAATTAGCAATAAAGCTCTGTGGAGTGTCACACAGCCCTATGTTTATTGCCTCCTTTTATGCACCACTGGAAAGCTTCTGGAAGCTTTAGAGACTTTCAAGATATGAAAAATGACAAATCTGGGTATCAAGAGAATCAATTGTTGAGTAGAATTTAAGATTTTAATAAACAAGTATATGAAACATGTCCACTGAAAACCAAGTATAATTCACCCTCCCCAGGGTGAATAAAGATTTTAAAAATGGACTGAATTCTAGTCATTCAGGAGCGCCCTGCTTGCATTGATTGTAATAAACATGGACAGGCATGTCTAAGTAACACACTCACACATACACAACCTGAATAAGCCATGGGGCGAGCAGCCTGGACGTGGGTTAGAATTCCACAAGTTAGCTAACTGCTGTGTTAAACTGTTTGAAACCAAGCCCCAAGTCCCTGTATTAGGATTTAAGTTGCTATGGGGGGAGGTAGTGACCCATCCTCCTGTACTGCTGCTCATGAAGTGCCTCGTGCTGTTTTAGAACTGACAAAAGTTTCCAATGTGACCTGGTGCCAACTTCTTGGGCACTACTTTTAACATTACTCTTTTAGAGAAAAATATCGAATGGTTTCACTTATAACAGGACTATAGGGAAACCAAATAGATACACTGGGAGTGGGGAGGGGAGGATAGGGGCACAAAATGGAGTAGAAAAGGACACAAGGGACCACAGAGATGGGTCACTGGTGAATTGGTGGTGGGTTACCCAAGGGGAATACAAAATGTAAACGATATAAATAACAATAAAAATACATATATAAAAAATTACTCTTTTACTGAAAACATGTGCAAATGTTATGAAGTATGTGGTTTCACTGGAAAGGCACCCAATCTAGAATCTCCTCTTCTGTTTCTCACATTTCTCTAAAAAGAAGAAAGCTCCAAGCATTTTATGAGTGTTCTATCTCTCTCCTGCTTCTGTGTTACTTTGTGATTACAAGTATTTGGTAAATTGCATTACCTATATTAGGCTTGAAAAAGGATTTTTGATGTGTTTTAGTAAAAAATGAACCTTTAAAAAATACAGGTGTAGAATATATACAAATATTTATGCTGACTGAGGAGAGAAGTAACTGTTTCCAGCAGCCTTGTGAAGGCAGCAGCAAGAAATAAGAAGCCCCACTTGGCATTAGAGGGAATAACGTCACAGCTGATTCCCCACTGAAGAGCCATCTCAGAGAGTCAAATTTTGGAACTATGGGTGAATTGAAATCAACACTAATCCCCCACTGATAGCTTATGGTATTTTTCCTTAGACTTGGCAGTAGGACTTAGGACTCCGATGTCCTGCAATCCGAGAGTCTGTCGTTCCTCTCCATGAGTCCCTAGCAGGAGAGACAGATTCACAGATGGTGAGAGGAACAGGGGCCAACCATGAATCAGCCCTCCCTCTCAGAGTACAGGTTACAGACACAGAAATCCACCTTCTTCAGCAAAACGAGGGCTAGAAATTCAGTCCCCAGGATCCCAGAGGCTCGCTTCCCTGCTGAGTTTACCCAAGGCTTCTGTGGAGTTCAGAGCAGAGAAGTAAGTTTAGTTCCTTTCAACAGGTGATAACCTGGGTCACGACCCCTGCCCAGGCCAGACCCCAAGCACCTCCATCTGCCTCAGGACCAAGTGGGGTGACCTTCAGGTTGAAAATGGATCAGCCCAGACTCGTTCCTGTTACTGTTTCCTATCATTTAAAAAAATGTATCATTTTAATATGTTTAATATTAACCAGACACATATTTCTTGGGTAAAAAAGTCGAAAGAAGGATCAAAGTAGAAAAATCACCTGTCACCCCACCCACAGAAGCTGTGGCAATGATAATCACTTCGACCTAGTTCTCTTGTCCCTTTGCCCTTAGTTCTTTTTTCTTTCCTTTTTTATTTTTCATGTGAAGCTGATTCCTACTCACACATTCACATTAGTACAGGGCTGCGAGGGCACGAGGGCCCAGCTGCTGTCCTGTCATCCTGGGGAACATTTCAGACCTGCAGCCTTTTCAGGCCCTGGGGAAATACAAGAGTTTTAAAGCAGGGCCTCCCCGGTGACCAAGGAATTAAGTATCAGCACTATCAAAATATTGCCAGCCACTGGGCCATGAGTTTGATCACCATGGCACAGCAGACCTCTCTGTCACGCCCGCTACTCCCCTCAGCAGTATATCTCAGTGGATCTGCCTGTTCTGCTCCCCACTCTGTCTTTGGTGAATCCCCTCACCCCCTGCACCTCTGGCCTAGACCCCAGCTTTTGTATGCATAAATAAATCTTAGAAAAATTGAAAAGTGTTTGATCCGGCAATACCTCTCTTAAGTATATATCCAAATAATATGAAAACTCCTATGTGCCAGGCTCTGTGCTAGGAGAGATGGTGAGTTGAGATAGGGCCTCACCCTTAGGGAGTGTGGGAGAGAGACAAGAGTCAAATCGGAACTCACATCAGTGGGCATTTGCAAGGTGGGCTCCCCAGAGGCCTGGAGCGCGGCAGCGGAGAATGAGGGGTCAGGGAGGTGAGCAAGTGCAGGTTGAGGTGTGTTTGAGGTAGGTAGGAGTCAGCAACCCAACCAGGAGGAGAGAGCAGCCCAACTGGGGTTGAAAGTGGAACATTCCAAGCCCTGAATGAGGAGGGTGTGGCTGAGAGGGGGAGGGGTGGGAGCAGGAGGGGGGTGCGGGTGCAGACTCAGGCTGAGCAGACCCTCCGGCTGAGTATGATTTTATTCTAGCGACTGAAAGCTATTGCACTATTTTAAGCCGAGGAAGAGAGGGAACTGACATCTTTGTGGGCAGGAGGAACTCCGTAGCAGTTCTCAAGTCTCCGAGTCACGTTCGGATGCTCGCTGAGACATGGGTTTGGGGAGCTCCTGAGCCTGGGCGTGGGGCGTCAGCAGATTGGTCTCCCGGACAAGGAGCACCTGGGGCGGGGGAGTGTCTCCGGGCCCTGAGCGCGGCGCCTGGCTCGGTTACAGCCTGGGTGGGCTCAGTCCGTCCTGCCTTGGAGCTGCAGGGAGGTTCTGCAGAACAGGAATGTTCTCTGTAGGAAATCCAGGGAGACCACAGGAGTTCTGGTGTGTCCTCCAAACACAGGCGGATCTTCTGTGGCAGATGAGCCCCGGGAAACCTGCCTCAGGAAGCTGCTTTATCCAGGGTGGCCGTGAGGACCCAGCCCCGGTGCTGGGAAGGGTGGGGAGGAGCGGGGAGAGGGAAGGAAGGGGAACGGGCAGGAAGGGGAAGGGAAGGGGCGGGAGAGGAGGGGGAGGGGGCAAGGAGGAGGAAGAGGAAGGAGGCGCAGCTGCCTGCCCAGCCCTGCCGCCTGCCGCTCGTGAGTCACCGCCAGCTCCCACCGCCTGCCGCTATTTTTGTATCAGCGCCTGCTCATATCTGACTCGTTAAACAAGCCTTCCAACCGGCGCGGGGCGCTGACGGCAGAGGATGAGGACTCAGGGGATAATTTGGGAGCCTAAATAGGAATTAAAAAGCAATCCCTCTCTCCTATTAGGAGATCTTTGAAATAACCGGGCTCTTTAGCTGCTGCAGTCCTGGGGTGGAGAGAGTCGCTGGGCCCTGACAGCAGCAACCTGGGGGGGGAATGGGGAGTGGGAGCAGCGAGGCACCCAGAACAGCAGCCTGGGCTTTGGCACGGGAGGGAGGTGACAGCTGTGGGGGGAGAGGGGGCGGCGGGGAAGCTGTGCTAATAGGCACTTAAATGTGACACCCTGCATAATAGGGCTCCGCAAGAGACACGGGATGGGGGGCGCCGCTGCTATCACAGCGTGGGAGCAGAAACTGATGTAGGAGCCTGGGGTTGCCCTCAACACCTGGGCTGCCAACCCACAGGCCCCTTTACCTGGTGCAAAGCGTTGGGCGTCTTGAGCCGCACCTTCCTGGTCTGTGGAAGGGCGAGAGAGCACCCAGCTTGGCAGCCGGAGGGAAGTTGCCACCGGGACCATCAGTGGCAGCTGGGCTGAGAGGGAGGTTGGGGACCTCCGTCCTCTTGCTGTGTTTTCAGGAGAGCTCTGCCCCCAGAGCCCTCTGGAGAGTTAGTGTTGCTTGCTCTTTATCTGTGATGGATACACAAGCCTTTCCGAGGTCACTGACAGGGGTCAGGGCTAGAGAGGCTCTGCCCAGTGCCTTTGAGCCCCTTTAGGGGCTCAGTCCCTGCACTTAGCAAAAGAGGACATCTCAGACAACCTGGAAGATGTTTCTCCCCTGAAGTTTTGTGCTTTTAACGACTTGACTGATGCTTTCAAATCAGAGGCTTCTGTGGGCCGTGGCTCCTGAAGCTAACTTGTTCCTTTGCATGTAGGTGATGTCAATCCCAGGGCCTTAGAGGTACTTGGAAAAGGAGAACTAGGCTTTTCTGGCACTGGGAGGACCTAGGAGAACTGGGAGCCACACACCGTTCTCCACGCTTTGCAGAGGAACAGCTCGAGCTAGTGTGTGTCCTGGTGCCTGGTGTGGCCCCGGGCTGGGCCACATGCCTTTCTCGCCAAGCTCATGCGCCTGGCTCCCCCAGGCCAGCAGCTCACCCCACACCATGTGCCGCCACCCTCCCTGTCAGTACCCACAATGCTTTGCCTTCCCAAGCCTGTGTGTGGCTCACGGTCCGGGCAACGTGCATTGTGCCTTTCCAGGGGAGAAGCAGCCTTGTTTGAACTTCTGAGACAAGCTTTCCTGAACCCTAGAAGCCTGACTTGGGTTTTGCCCATCCCAGGTGCCCCTTGAGAGCAGTGGCTGAAACCCCGGTAACGTGTACCACGTTGTTCCTTTCAAGCAGGTTTGGCTGACCGGCAGGAATTGGGGTGAAGTCTCATCCCCCTGACCCTGAGTGGCTGCTCTAAGAGGACAGCTAGAAGTCATCCCATTTGGAGGTTTGGACAACAAGGCTGAGAGCTGAGCATCAGGTCCCAGTCTACTGCTGCCTCAGGAAGCCTGTGTCTCCAGCCTGGCCCTCGTTCTGGGCTGTGGAAGGCCTGGGGGACAGTCGTGGTAGGGGAAGGTGGGGGGAGCCATCAGGGTTCTTCCTGGGTGAAAGTTAAGAGGGCACATTTCTCTCCCACCTCCCCTCAGTCAACGTCAGTGTTGAGGCCCAAGCCCACCAGCAGAGGTTCAGTTTTCTAAAGGGCCCCCCACTCTTGCCATGTGACTGGATCATCATTTCCTGGCGTTCATTATCATCTTGATTAAAAGAGCCCAAAGCCTGAGCTGCGACTAGAGGCTGACTCCAGGGCCCGAGGCAGAAGGAGCGTGTGGGGAGAGTCACCTTACACGCCTGTGACAGCTGGGCCACATGCCTGCCATTCCCCCCACACGCTCTCATCCCTCAATATAGGGCGCCTGGCACGTCGGCTGGGCCTGGGCTCGGGCTGGACACTCTGCTGCCTCAGGGCAAGGCCAGTGGGGACAGGCTGGGCAGGTGTCAGCTTTCTTCTCCTTGCAAGGCCTGGGCCTGGAGCCGCCTTCTGATTAGTGTGTATTCTTAGGTCCCAGGGACTCTTGTAGCCATAATGAGCCTCCAGGATGGGGCCCAGTCAATCTGGGGGGGACTCATCTCTGAACCTGAGCTTTGTCGGGGCTCCTATGGGTTGTGTAAGAGAGGAGACTGACTGCCCCCCTGGGGAAAATGAAAGTGTTTTGGGTACATTTTTTTTAAGGTTTATTTTATTTATGTATGCACACACGAACTGGGGTGTAGGCCAGAGGTGGTAGGGGGTGGTGAGAGGATTCACCAGAGACAGAGCGGGGAGCAGAACAGGTGGATCAACTGAAGTACACCACCGAGGGGAGCAGCGGGCGAGGCAGGAGAGGTCTGCTGCGCCGTGTGGGAAGCTCCCTGGCCGGGGATTGAACTTGTGCTGCTGTGACTGCCGATAGCGTCCTAGTGCTGAGACTTAATCCCGGCACTACCAGGGAGACCCTGTTTTAGGTATTTTTAAGTGCCTTCTTTTTTTTCTGTCCCCCAGCTGCCCCTGAGCCCCCGTGTGGGCCTGCTTGCTCAGCTGCCACTGCTTACGCCCCTTACTCGGGGGCTCTTTCCTGTTCTGTGAGTTAACCTAGTTTGTGGCTGATAGGGCTTGATCTCTCTCCCTGCAGCACACCGGCATGTTACTAGGGTAGTTAGGCAGGAGACTTGATTTTGGAAATTGGGAGGCCCAGCCAGGGCACAGAGCTCACTGTGCCCTCAGGCAGGACCCTATTTTGCTAAGATTTGGGACAGGAGGGAGGCAACTCTCTTGTCTTTCTGCACCATGTGATGATGACCTATGGCAGAAGAGAGAGCTGTGCTGTGGAGGTGACAGATGTCTTTAGGCCACTGGAGAAGAGGATGAGGCCCACTCCACTGGCTGCGTTCAGTAAGAGGGTGAGGCCTGCCTGCTGCCGCGCCCCCCTCGCCCCCCGTTGCCTCAGCGCCAAGGCCAGGCCTAGCGAGAGGTCTGGTTTGCTTTTATTAGTGTTCTTTTTTTTTTTTTTCTAACCAGGCCCGGTACTTTATTAACTTTTGTTTCACACTTTATTCCCAGGTTTCCTCAGCCTAATAAGCCACAAAGAACAAACTGTGCACAAGCCAACTCTGAAAAGAGCTGCAGTGCCCCAGAGGCCTGGGCTTAACATACTCAAGATCTAGATTTATCAGATCCCTGCAAAAAACTTTAAAAGCAGTCACAACACAAAGCAGCAGCTCGCTTCCGATAACTTCTTTGCATTTCACCTTCTGCAGAGCCTGACTTGAGTCAGTTTGCCTCATTCTTGGAAGCCTCATCATTCTGGATAAGGTCTGGACCTCATCACCATCACCCCTAACATTGACTTGCTCCTGCAGGAAAAGGCCAGACCAGCTCCCACTTCTGCACCCCTGCACAGTCCTCCCAGAGGGTGCTGGCTTCCTGCTCCCCATCTCTCCCTTGACAGGTGGACACTGCCTTCCCGGGGCAGGCAGTGGAGACTGGCCAGCAGCACCTACCTGTTTGAGGGACTTTGTGATCAGTGGCTACAGGAGCTCAGTTCCCCTCACTAAGCCTGTTCCTGTCCCCCTTCTCTGCATACACAGAGGGGCTGAGCCCCCAGAATTTTAGGTCTCACTCTAAGTCGGGACACAGAGGACAAATCAGAGGGACAGGTGTGGCCAGAGGAGTGTGCTGCTGCTGACAACTTCTTTTGAGTCCTATTTCAGACATCTGACCTCTAGACACATGTTTATATTATTTAAGCCATTGAATTTATGATAATTTGTTAGTAAGAAACTAACACAAGTGCGTTATAACCCCCTTGCGGGGGTGTTATTTTGACTTCCCTCTTCTTGAATAGAGACCATGCAGTAAACAGGGTTTACTTTTCTTTGGGATCTGTATTACAAACATGCCTTGCCAAGGTAATTAGCAAGTATGCTTTTGCTGGGTTCCCACCACCTCTGCATCAAAAGCAAATTTATCTGCATCAACCTTACTTAATGGGAACAAACTTGCTTTTCTTCCTTTGATGTTCTACTGATTTCTCTTTAGAAGGCAGTAAGGATCTGCATTAGCTATTTAGAGCCTTGTCATTTCCTGAATATCAGGGTGACAACAATACCCCATAGATAGATCCTCTGCAGCCTGCAAATTTATTTTCACACCTTGCTTTTCCTTTCTAAATAGCAGAGCGTCTCCAGGGACAGGCGGCTTCCCAGAGCTGGCCGTGCAGGGTGGCAGTGTGCATTCGTGTGCGTGTGGCAGCGGGGGTGTGGATTCCATGTGCTCTAAACCTCCCCAGAAATAGATGTGCTAAACCTTCTGTGAGACTGAGAAAGCCTTAAGAGCAACAACAACAAACCCGCTCTATTCTCTGTGTGTTGTGACTGGTTTAAGACTGAACCCGAAATAGGCCCCTCCAGGTACAAGGCTCCTCTGCCAGCAGAACCTTCCACCCAATGGTCTCAATCATGTCACAGGTGTGGCTGGTGCCAACCTCAGCAGAGCCTATTTTCTTCATCCTGTCGTTTCTATCAATGATAGCCCAATGATGATACCCTGGAATGGCCCCTGAGAGCTAACAAGGCAGCACTTTATCACTTTATAGCATCTTAAACCAAATGCTTCTATTCTCATTTTCCAAAGAATAGCTGCTTTGGAGGTCTTTTTTGAGAGTCTGAAATATGGAAGGGGCTGCCCAACTCCTTAGCTGGTTCAGTGGTTGGGACCTCAGACACAGGAGCCAAACGGCTTTGATTCCCATCTTCCTGCTCTTCCTGAGGGACTGGCTTTGTCCAGATTGCTGAGCTCCTCTGTGTCTGGGTGGCTTCCTTTATAGGAGAGAAAGACGGTATTTCCCCCAGGGGCTTGCCACTAGGACTGTGGAGATGATGTTCTAGGAATGGAACCTACCATTGAAGGCCCTCACAGCTCCCCTGGGGGGCAGTTATTTGTCCCGAATCCACTACTATAGGTTTTTCCTTGGTGGTTATCATGAGGCTTACATAAAATGACTTATATTTATAATAATTATTTTAAGTTGTTAATAACTACGGTTTGAACAAAATCCTAAAACTCTACTTTTTTCTCCTCCCCTCCACTTTTATGACTTCAATATCATAACTTACATCTTTTTCTCTAGCGTATCCATTAACAAATTATTTGTGATAGCTTTTTATATTCTTACTACTTTTGTCTTTTAGCCTTCATACTGGTTTTATAAGTGATTAATCTACCACCTTTATAACTTTAAAATATTTTGAACTTTCTATATTTTTACCTTTGCTGGAGAGATTTATATTTCCTTATGTTCCCCTGTTCCTAATTGTGCCTTTTTGTTTAGGGTTAAAGAAATACCTTTTACATTTCTTATAAAACTAATGATGGGCCTCCCTGGTGGCGCAAGGGGTTCAGTTTCAGCACTGTGACGTTATCAGCAGCCACTGCAGCAAGAGACCCATCCCCAGCAAGGGAGCTAACCCATGTCGTGCAGCAGACCTCTCCTGTCTTGCCCGCTGCCCCCTGCTCCCCTCAGCAGGGTATTTCAAGTAGGTCCACCTGTTTTGCTCCCCACTCTGTCTCTGGTGAATCTTCTCATCCCTAGCACCTCTGGCCTCTACCCCACCTCTTGTATGCATAAATAAATAAAATAAATCTTTTTTAAAAGCTCAAAAAACAAAAAAACTAAGCTTTACTTTTCTGGCATGCTCTTTATCTCCCCTTCAATTCTGAAAGTCATCCTTGCCAGGGAAATCTTTTTTTTAAAATTTTTTTAAAATTTTTTAAAATTTATTTTTATTGTTATTTATGTCTTTTACATTTTGTATTCCCCTTGGGCAGCCCACCACCAATTCACCCGTGATCCCTCTCCATGGTCCCCTGTATTCTCCTCTCTTCCATTTTGTGCCCTTATCCGCCCCTCCCTCCACCCCTTGCCAGGGAAATCTTGACTGCCAGTTTTTCCTTTCAGCATTTTGAATGTAGCATGCCACTCCCTTTGACCTGCAGAGTTTCTGCTGAAAAGTCTGCTGGCAGTGTGATGCGGGTTCACTTGAATATACTGAGTTGTTTTTCTTTTGCTGCTTTCAAGTCTCACCTTGTATTTAACTTACACATTTGAATTCTAAAGTGTCTTGATGTGGGAAAATTTGGGTTCTCCTCTTATTTGAAACTCTCTGGGTTTCTATCTATGGATGTCCGTTTCCTTCCTCAGGTTAGGGAAGTTTTCAGACATTCTCTCTTCAAACGGTTTTCTGCCCCCTTCGCCCTCTCTTTTCTCCTGTGGAAGCCCTACAGTGCGAATATTGGGCCACTTGACGCTGTCCCATACGTTATCACTCTTTTTCATTCTTTTTTCTCTTTATTGCTTTGATTGGGTGAGTCCCCTGAGTTGGAATTCACTGGTCATTTCTTCTGCTTCAACTAGTCTGCATTTTATCACTTATTCAACTAACTGCATTTTATCACTTTTTTCTTTTGAAAGTTGGTGGAGTTGATGAAAATTGGGGAGTAGGGAAGGGCAACTGTTGACTTCATTTGCTTTTCTTTGTTTACTAGTGAAGTTGAACTTTATTGTTTGTGGCATGTGTGTGTGTGGAATATGCTTACACCCACATTTTTCCTCTAGTGCTCGCCCATTGGTACCCTTTGCCTGTTTGTTGAACAGCATATCCATTTTTAAATGAGTTTGTAAGGTGTTTGTACAGCCAGTGTCTGGGCTGGTTTATTTGTTGTAATCCTTTTTTATGGCTCCTCGCCACAAGGCGCCTTCCTTTGGAATGGCGAAGTTAAGGTGGATTTGCAGTTATTTACACATTATCAGTCAGTGTGGGTGCTATGACTGGAGTCCAGTTTTGAGTTTCACGCTGGCAGGAAAAACTTGTCACTAAGGATGATAAATCTGCTGGCCTTAAGCGTCTTTCACTAAGCAGGGCTGAGAGGAGAGTGCTCTATAGGCTTCATCACTTCTTAGAGACCCTTTCTGGATTTGTGAGGAGAGAAATTTGGGCAGTAGAAGCCAGGGAGACAGGGCTTAGAGTGTGGGAGAGAAGTCCTCTGTGACATTGTGATTATTAAGAAAAATATAAATATTTGGTCATTCAGATGACCCAAATATATTTCTCATACATACTTGATCTTCATCCCTGGCTCCTGGTACATAGATCCCCAAACACTTGAATTTCCTTAACTGTGGAGAGAGATAAAGGTGTCTTTTGTTATGTGAATGAAGTGACTTTTGGAAAACACCTAAGAATGGGGGCTGGTTGCCAGGGGAACCAACCAAGTGAATAGAGGTTTGGAACGTTCAATCTCAACCCTGACATTCTGGGAAGGAAGCGGGACTAGAATGTGCATCACTCACCGAAGGCCAGTGTGTCATCAAACTTGCCTATGCAATGAGCCCCCACACGACCCCCAAAGAAGAGTGTTCAGAGTGCTTCTGGGTTGCCAAACCTGCAAAGAATTGGGGTGAGGGCACAGAATCTGTGTATCCTTCCCCCTCCCTGGCCTATGCAGCTCTTCCATCTGACTCTGCCTGAATAATATCCGTTGTAATACCCTGGTCATCTAGCAAACAAATGGGCCACCTGAATGCTATAAGCCATGCTAGCAAATTAATCAAACCTGAAGAGGGGATCACAGGACCCTCCAATCTGTGTGTAGCTGGTTGGTCAGAAGGACAAGAAACAACCCGGGCTTCACTTGTACTGATTCTCTAAGGTGAGCCTGAACAGAGACATCTACCGCAGTGGGGAAGAGAAAATGGAAATTCAGAGAGGAGGGAGGCAGCCGCAGAGAGCAACGCCAGCACCCTTCCAGCCCCCTGGCCCAGTCCCTCCCTGAGGCCTGCTGTCTCATAAGTAAGTGTGGACTATAATGTCTGGTACTTACAGATTTCATACGTAATACATTACATGTTATAATAAAGTCTCCTTCCCCCTACTTTTGTCTAAACTACTTTCTTTGACTTGCTACCAAATCTCTAATGTACTCCTTTATAGTTCTACATAGTATACAGTATATTATATATAACTAAATATTTCTAAATGCATTATCCACACCATTTACCCAGTTCTTAGTATAGACGTGGGAGTGCCAATGAACTTTTGATTGGGAATAAATGTCACAGCTAAGTGTATGTGCTTTGCATGAGGCCAACTTTGAATTTAAGGCCCAGTTCTGCCACTTATTGCTGTGCAATGTTGGACCGCTTTCCTAATTTTTTTCTTAAGCTTAGTCTTCTCTTCTAGAGCATGGACATAACGATAGACCTTCCCCAATAAGTTGCCAGGAAAAACAGCCTTCCCATACAGTGTGAGGTCCTCTTTGAGTGTTCCCCCAAATCGAGTGGAAGCATATGGGCCAGTTGACAGAGTGGGGGGGGGGCAGAATCCCCACCAGCCTCCCCTCACAGTGAGTTCAGAAGTGTCTTACTGTTCCACTGTGTGATCCAAAGCCCAGATGGTCTCTGTTTGGGGAGGGACAATTAGATGCTCAAACACTATTCAGTAGAATAGACTAGACTAGAAAAGGCAAGGAACTTCTCAAAGGCTATACAGGGTAAGAAGATCAGGAAGTACAGTCAAAGTTGGGTCTTCTCGGCAAAACAAACCCAAGTCACTAACCCAGAAAGTTTTCTTTACTCTCGTGGTGGTGAGAAAACAGGCAAGCAAGAGTTCTGCTGAATCCATGTGTGTGCATACACATGTGTGTGCATGTGTGAGCATGTCCACACATACTCCCTTTGCTCTGAATCTTTGTAAGATTCCTATACCCTTATGACTCTCATTCAGAATCAGCGTTTGCCACTAAAAGCCTTAACTTTTGGTACTGTGCTCTGGTGTGGCTTTTGAGATCCTAGTTTAGAAGTCAAAGCTGAACTTACCTGCTTGCTAAATTCAACTCCTGAAGCAACAAAGCTGAATCTCTTTCATGATAAGAGATCACAGAGTAGAAAGAAGTACCAAGAATAGTATTTCAGACATTTTTCTGCTTCATTAAAAACAATAGGTCTAATGATTCATGAGTCTCAGATGATGTTCAGGGAATAAGAAAAGAGCTGAAAGAAGTAGAATGAAGCCACCTTGGCATGATTTTGTCTCTTAGATTCTTTAATGCCATTTGTGCTCAAGCCACTTTTCCATCTGGTCTTGTGAACTTTCTGATCTGAGTAAATGAAAAAAATGTCCTCTGGGGAGAGCTACTGATTTTGATCGCCTCTTCCAAGGGCCTGAAGTGATATTGTAATGAGGAGAAAAATGATTAAAATGTAAACAGATGACTCACGGTGTGGGAACTGGCATTCAGCCACTCCATCATCGATGTGTGTGAATCATTTTCCAGTCAGAGAAAAAAACCACTTTGTGCTTTCATATAAAATAAAAAAAAGGTGCAGTCACTCTGCCTAGCTTGGGTTTACAAAGAACAACACCTTGAGCATTTCCTCTGAGCCTAGAACATCAAGCAGAAACAGGCACACTCTGGCTGTCGGGGGTTGATGTCTGAGGCAGGGACAGGTGGATGATAACGGGAGAAGCTGATGCTTTCCCGTCCTGCAGACACGGGCACAACAGGGGTTACCATCAGGTACTTGTTCACTTACTGGATAGTTTATCTCCCACAGAAACCACAACAAAAGCCCGAGCCAGAGCTCCCAGCCCCTCACGCAGGCCCTGGTGACCCCCAGCTGACCCTGGCCGCTGTGCCCTGCCTCTCGTGTCTGGGGGCCGGTGGGTGTAAATAAATTCTCCCTAACTGGCAGATAGTTCTACATCTGTCTTTGTTATTACACCCCAGTCAAACAAATCCCTGGTGCATTCTACAACAGGGATTCATGAGAAAAAGGAGCCAATTGCTCAAGTGCACAATTATTCAAAAAAGGGAGGTCAGGGTCTCCCCGGTGCCACAGCGGTTAAGCGCTGCGCTGTGGAGCTGCCAGAGCGGCGACCTAAGCCCGCGGGGAGATTCCTGCTCCCCTCAGTGGTGTGTTTCCATCGATCTGCCTGTTCTGCTCCCCACTCTGTCTCTGGTGAACCCTCTCACTGCCCCACGCCTCTGGCCTGTACCCTGGCTTGTATGCATAAATAAATAAATCTTTAAAAACAAAAAGGGGGAGGTCAGAGGGAGTAGTCTCCTGCTTGGCTCTCTTAGGAAGGCCACGTGCCAGGGGCTAAGCCAAGTGCTGGGACAATCTGGAGTGAAATGCGGGCGACAGTTAGGCTCCTCCAGCAGCGAGGAATAGAAAACTGACAGTGAGAAACCTAAAGAGAAACTGGATGGGGGGGCCGGGCTGGTGTTCCCTTGACTTTGTGGCTCAGGAGAGCTTGGTTTCTGGTGATTCTTTTAGTTTTTTTTTTCTTTACCCCTGAGGCATTTTCAGACACTCCTAGATGTTTATCTGAATGTAGGCAGACAATATTTTAAAATAATACTGGTCATTTTTATTCTTGGTGTTCTTTTCCAGTCATGCCCCTGTTTCAACATTAGAGGCCAGGTTCAGAGACAAGATCCTTCACCTGGTTTCTGACTAGAACAGTTTTGTGAAAACACAGCAGAGGTAATGTCTTGACAGCTAAGGATTTCAACAGGCAGAAGCCTGGCTTTGTGGGGATCAAAAGGCTAAGAAATGAAGAGCTAAGTGTACAAAGTTTACCTATGAGTGGCCATTTGGAGAAGTACTTACCTAACCCATTTCTTCACCACAGGCTAAGGAGAGGAACACTCTTTCTGGGCTGCAGGGAGAATTTTTTTTAAAGATTTATTTTCATTTATGCATACAAGAACTGGGGTGTAGGCCAGAGGTGTGGGGGTGGGGTGGGGAGTGAGAGGGCTCACCAGAGACAGAGTGGGGAGCAGAACAGGCAGATCGACTGAAATACTCTGCTGAGGGGAGCAGCAGGCCAGGCAGGAGAGGTCTGCTGTGCCATGTGGGAAGCTCCCAGGCAGGGGATGGGATTCCTGCTGCAGTGGCTGGAGATGGCTTGACAGTGCTGAGACTTTAACCCTTGTGCCACCAGAGAGGCCTGAGAATTCTTTCAAATTTGGGACAAATTTGGGTCACTGATACCGTGAGTCTCTAGAAGGACCTCTGTATCAGGCACACAGCCCCTTCCCAGAGGGGAAGCCATTTCCCTGGTTCGCCAGGTCCGGTCCTCTAACCGAGTTCGTGACCCGAAGGGTGCATTAGAAGCGCAGGCTCTCCACGGCCCAGCGGCCATCAGACCCGTGTCCTGAGTTATCTGGGCGCTGAGGAGTTGGTGCTTTCCTGCCGGCAGACACTCCTTCGTGGTGATTGGATTGGGGCAGCTCAACTTTCCGGTACCTAGTATCACCTGGGGATCCTATTAAAATGCAGATTCTAATTCAGTAGATGGGTGCTCGGCAGTTCCACTTTATCTCAAGCTGCCCGGTGAGCCACGCTGCGTCTGTACCGCAGTCAGAGCCCGCAGTCTGGACCCCAGCTCTGTCTGTTCAACCCAGAGAGGGCAGGGGCTCCCCGGCGTGGTCCTGGGCGGTCTGCGTGTGAGGCCCATGGGGTGCTCGTGAAAGGGCACTCCCTGGGTTCCAATCAGCTTGAAATCTAGGGGAAGACGCCTCCGTCGGCTGTTTACTGAAGTCCCAGAGGGCTCCTGTGCGGAAGGAGGTCGGGCACAGAGCCCAGAAACATGGCCGCGGCCGAGCCCGGGCTCGCGGCCGGAGCCGCTGTGTGCGTGCGCCGCTCTCCCGCCTTTGGCCTCCGGGTTCCTGGAAATAGGACATTCGCTTACTTCAGATCCTGGCAGAAAGAAGCCGTGGAGGGGACTGCGGTCCAAAGGCCGAACAACCAAGGAGCAGATTGGCGGGGGCGGAGCAGGAAAAGACCCTGACCCTGCTTCGCTTCATGGGGCATCACTTGATGCCCATCTCAGCACCGGGCACAGAGCAATGAGCTGACCCAGCTGTGAGCCCTGAGTATGTGCACCGTGCAGAGCCGGCAGGTGGGACCCTGGATGCCCACACGGGCTACAGCCTCGGGGCAGCACCGGTGCCCTCGGCAGCAAGGGGGGCGGTGCCTCCAGGTAGATCCACCAGCGCACAAGGCCGAGAAACGAGATTAGCACAGCAGATGCTGCCTGAGTTCCCAGCCGGGCCTATGATGGATCCTATGCCCTGAAAAACGAAGGTGACAAATCATGTACAGATCTAATCACAGGAGCAGATGGTGCGGTCGCTTCCGCATTCACACCTGGTGGCTGCTGAAACCCTAGAAAGAGAGTGAAATTAGAAAATAAACTCGCTTACTTCATAGGTGCATTTCCCTTGCCAACTGAGAATTTTCCTCCATCCTTACCCTGAAGGAATGACTTTTGTCTTCCAGGGGAGTTCTATGCTGGCTCAGCGTGAGGTTTTGAAGAGGATTTCCATTTTAATTTCAGTGCAAAGAATAATAAGGACCTAAATAAGACCCTCCATCCACCAGGACCCACAGCACCCTTAGCACCCTTCACGTGTGAAAGGACTCTTGCCTTGCAGAGCACTCTTCCTCAGGCCAGATCCTTAGAGGTGAGGAAAGGCACCTCCCTCTTCCACTCTTCCTGCCTTCCTAATGCAGGAGGGAAGCTTCTGGAAGCTGCAATGCTTGGAGTGAGCCCTGGAGCTGAGCAGGAGTTTGACAGGAAAATACACCAAGGTAGAAGCTCTTTCCCATTCCGGGGGCTGGAAGCAGAACAGCGTTGCTGGCACTAGGATACCTGCTGGCTGAGGGGAGATGAAAAGCAGGGGCCAGATGGGAAAAGACCTGTGTCTTGCCAAGGGGGTTGGCTCTCTTCCCCCTCCCCCCTCCATAGGAGCCCTATCAGGCCTTACAAAGCAGATTTTAGTTAGATCCCTGAGGCAGCCTTGAGAGACAGAAGGTGGCCACACATAGCTGATGGCCTACAAAGAAAGGTCTAGTTGATGAGTCGGTTCTGTACTTGAACTAGAGACATTTTTACTAATAGAAGTGCCCACTATGTATCAGTTCTCTGCTACCCTTCACGCCCCACTTGATGAAAGATATTGGTGTCCTGGGCAGGTCTGTTCAATGAAGACAGAGAGGCTGGACTTCTACTCTATACCTAGATGGAGGCAGTGGTGCCCAACCACCAAGTTCACTTTCAAACAACTGATTGGAAATATACTCACTATCATTAGATAGTGAAGAAAACAGGTAACTGACTTTTAAAAATTCTCAATAGAAAACAGGCAAAGGGGCATATATAAAGAAATAATAATACAAAACCTATAAAATAATTATCTCTATTGGTCATCAGAGTGAAGGTCAAGTAAGCAATGGGTGTTTCTATCAAATCAACAATATTTAAGAAGCAAATGCTTGACTTAGCGTGAAGACTGATGGTGTTCCTGAGTACCTTTTTTGGCTGAAAGTCTAATTTATCAGATATGAGGATGGTGATTCCTATTTTTCTTTCTCTGTTGTTGGCTGTGTTATTGAAGTGACTTGCTCCTGCCTTTCACTTTAAGTTTGTGTTTGTCATCATGTTTTAAATGGGTTTATTATAAGCAAAGTATATACAGATGATACTGTTTGATATAATTTTCCCATCTGTGTCTTTTAATTGGTGAGCTCAGGCCATTCAGATTGAGGGCGATTATTAATATATGAAACTGTTTACTGTCATTCAACCTTTTTTTTTTCATTGCTTTGTCCTTCTGTTATTTCTATTTCCATTTGTTCCTCTCTGCTTTTTCATTTGCATGGCCTTCCCTGGTGGATCTCTCATTTTCTTCATTTCTTCCTCTGTTTGTCTCTATTCTGGGTTTTTGCTTTGTGCTTACCATGAGGGTGATAACAAACTTCCTATGTCTGAAAATATCCTTTATGTGCTTGTATTAACTCATCACTTAACGATACACATTTTAATCTTTTCTTCCTCCCTTTAAGTGTTTTGTTGTTGTTTCTTCTTAGTCTCATTTATACTTCTGATTCTGTATTCCTATTGTCACTTTACTCAGTATTTTGTGCTTTGTTTTTTCTTTTCTTGCAGAATTCCTTTCAACATTTCTTCTATGGGCAGATCTGGTTGTGATAAACTCCACTAGCTTTTGTTTGCCTGGGAAAGCCATTGTTTCATCTTTATATCTGAATGATAATTTTGCAGGATAGAATATTTTTGACTGGAACTTTTTATCCTTTGGGATGAGTGAGTAATTGATTCCACTCCTAGGTCACTGCTGAGAAATCTGACGAAAGCCTGATCAGGGTCCCTTTTTAATTTGCCTTCTTTTTTTCTCCAGCAACCTTTAATAACAAATTATAAGATTTAAAAGCCTACAAAAGGGCACATGTATCACAAGACATAGGAACAGACTAGTGTTGTTTTATTAATTAGCTGATCAACACATACCAAACACTTTTACATAGATGCACTTCTGCTACCATACATTTTGGCTCTGTTGCTACACCTTTGTCCACATCCTTCCCAGTTGGGCTCTGCACCCCACTTTGCCCTGCCTAAGCAGAGTCTCACTTCTTGTGGGACAATAGCACAAGGACAATAGATCCTAGTTGCAGTTGGGCCTTGACCCTCCACCTCTGTCCTTGGGTGAACACACCTCTGGATGCAGGCAGTGATGACAGTGACCAGCACAAGCAAGTCGTGGTCTATGTGTAGAAAACAATGTTTAAAGCAGACTCCAGCTGAGCATACAGCCCGGCTTTACAGAAGGATCAGCAGATGGTCGGTTGATCTCTTTGATGCTAGATCTTTGACATGGGTGGCATGTTTTTTTAGGTCATAGCTCTGGATGTTTTGCAAGCTGCCTGCGGTTATGTAGAACACCAGTGGGTAAGGATTTTTCTTGTTAGAATCAATCCTATTGGCTGCTCTTTAAATAAATTCCTTAATCAAGTCCACTCCTGTTTCAGGAGGAGCCAGTTTGGACTTTCAGCCCTGACAGTGAAAAAGTGAGTTGAGCCTCCTAGTAAGGACCCTGAACAGGACTGGGCAGAACACGCCCCAGTTAGGAAGCTGGGAGAAGGGGTCCAACTTTTTAAATAAATTGAGTCACCAGCTTCTTTAGGGACTTAGCCTCATATTCTTGTCAGCATCTCAATCTTATACACATCCTCCCAAACTTAGTTCCCCAAGTTTTAAGAAACGCCTGGTCCGGTGTCAATCAGCATTGTCATATCTCTGGGCCCATCCCTAAAAATAAACCTCAAATCCAACTGCAAGAGGAAGTTAATCTGAGAATCTTGGTTCTGTAATGGGCTTGGTTTGATGCTTTCATTGCATGCAGAGCAATGATGAAGAAGAACTTTAAACATTCTCCCTTTTCTCATCTTGGCAGTGTCCTTTATGTTCAGGGGCCCCCTGCACCCCCCAGGGGTATTTGTAGCTATTTATAAAGTGACATGATGACATTGGCTTTGTAAGTGGATCACACAGAAGTTTTGGTAGGATGAAACAGATACCCCAGTCTGAATCTGGCCATGATATCATTTACCTTCTAATTCTCTATGGCCTGCTGCCCAGGGAATTCCTTCTGAGCCAGAGAGTCAGGGACCCATGGGAAAGTTCAGTCCCTGAGGACCCCAACTGGTAGGTTTGGAAATATCTAGACCTGTAAGAGCACTGGGATTGGAGAGAGCTCCAGCAATTATTTTTCTTTGCCTCCAGGTAGGAGCTCACAAGTTATGATGGAAATGGGGTTTCCTTTTGCCTCCTCATCTTCTACATTGTCCTTTCAGGCTGCAGCCTAACCCAGGGCAGAGCAAGATGCTTTAACTGAGTTTCAGACTCCAGACCCAGATCATCTACAAATGGGCATTCTGAAGATGCTTCTGGATAATTTGGAAAACTTTTTTCAGTGATTTTTTTAAAGGAACCTTTAAAGGAGAATGGTAGAAATACCAAAAAGTTTGGATCAGGTGGCATTTCATTTTTTTGAAAAGGTATGGTAAATTATAAGAAACTGTAAGTCTGCTCAACATTGTTCCCAGGAACGATAACTGTGCTGGCATGACCACTGGGGAAAGGCTACAGAGATGAGTCTTCCTTGGTTTGGAAGAAGAAGGTTGTGTCTAGTTCACACAAACCTTCTTCTAGTTGTGGTGCTCAGTGCCTGCTTCAGGGAAACCCATAGAAATCATTTTTAAAAATTCCATAAGGATCTCCCAGAAATCCTATCTATGAAATAGAGAAATATGGGTTGGATAGCAACACAATTAGGTGAAAGATGAGTTAGTTGAATAATTACATTGAAGAACTGGATTGATATCATAGTGGAGAGAAGGACATTCTGTTCTTGCCTCTCGAATGTTTGGAAATGGAACATTTGGTGCTAATTCTGTATATAATACAAACTGACAATGAATACAGATTAGCCTGACAACCTGGAAGGGTGGGCTGAGATCAATGAGTCAAGTGTCAACTGGGATAAATACCTACACTGGATTTAGATTTTTAAATGTGAGAGAAACAGCTTGGCTGTTCATGAAAAAAAAAAATAATATCTGGGTGGTTCAATTAGACCACAGTGTGCTGTGATAAAAATGATGTACTGTCTTGGACCATTCATATTGAGGTCATGTCTAGGCAGTGACACAGGAAAACTAGTTTTCATATCATTTCTGGTAGGCCACATCTCGCTTCAGATTTGGAGCCTGAATCTAGTAGGATTCAGGAACAGTGGTGAGCCAGAGATCATGGGGTCCTCTAGAAGAAGGAGTCATACAAAAGGAACATGTCATATAAAAAAGAGTAAAGGGAGTTTTTAAACTTCATGATGTTTAAAGAATGTTTACTTTTAGTTTTTCACTTACTAAAAAAAAAAAAACCACAAAGCCAAAGAAATGTGCATTATAAAATTGGGAAAAACTAAGGACAATGGGGGAGAAAGAGGTAAGTTTGACTGGGGTCAAGGGTCTTGACTTGATCGCTAAGGTTCAGTTTCCTCCTCAAAAAATGAAAGGCTTGATTAAAGATGCTTTAGGCCACTTCTAAAGTTCTTAATGACTTACTGAAAAGACATGACTGTCACTTTGAAAGGCAGGAAGTTCATCAAAGGGACAGATTGATCAACATCAGAAGATGCAACTAGAGTTCCTGGGTGCAGTGAAAGGTACACGAAGAAAACATTACCAGTGATTACAGCTACTCCCGAGTATCAAGCGCAGAGGTCCCCACTATGGGGTCAGCCAGTGCCTGTCAGTTTCAGCTTGGCCAAAAGACAGGATTTCTAAACTTTCCACTGAAGTTCCATGAGCTCCAGTCCCTACAAAAGTCTCACTAACCTGGACCCCATTTATTTAAATAAATGTTTTCATTGAGAAAGGAAATTCACGTAGGCTAGAAGTGTTGAAATAATTCCTTCAGCATTTTTCAGACTCTTAAACATATAAAAGAAAAAAGTTATCAATTCTAAGACTTTAAAAGGGAGAGACGAATGAACTGGAGATCTTTGCCACACACTTTCGAGTTCCTACTCTAGCTATAAAGGTACACATTTGGAAGGTTTTCTGTTTTTATAGCCTATCAGCATTTAAAAGAGTCCAACTACGAAAGCTTGCTAATGTTCATTAACCAGCCACATATCTAGCGGAGCACTTTAATTAGCATATATGTTAGACTGACATAGAGAAAAATAGAAATCTTTAAAAACTCTGTAATTTAAACATTTCCTCTCCCCCAATACTGTCCTCCTTCCTGCTCTTTTCTTTCTGCTTTTAATTTTCCATCAATAAAGGATTTAGTATTTTTTAAATCCAGTAAGATTTAAGAGGGAGATTTGCATTTAAATTGCTGGTCTAGCAGCAGGGCTGGAAGCTAAGAACTCTAGAGTGCTGTTCAGTGCAATCACTGCCTTTGGGTGATAGTGCTGGCACCCCCACCCCCTGTGCTCTCCCTGGCAGCCCAGGCTGGGGGGAGCAGGCAGCCCCTCAGAGCCGTACTGTCCTGAAGATGTTTGTGCAGTTTCTTTTCAAATGTTCCTTCTTCCTCCCCATTTCTACTTTCTTCCATTGCAGAAACTATTCTGTTGACTTGGCCACTTGTTTGCTCTGTGTCCTCCCTCAGGGCAGGTTTTGTTCATCTTACAACACCTTTCCCCAGCCCAGGGCCAGGCACATGTCAGGGGCTCAGTTTGTGTCTGCTGACCAAGTGGCTCCTGCAGCAGAGACCTCGTGGGCTGGCCAGGTGAGGAGACAGCCCTGACTCCACAGGTGATTCCCGAATGCAGCTACGGTCCCTGGGAGATGCACTCAGTATTTCCTGAGAGAGACAGTCAGGGTTCTGGAGGGTTGAAGGCCTGAGTTTAGTTTAGGGACAGGACAAGTCAGTTCCTCCTCCAATGATAAGAGGAGGCGTTCCAGGTGGAGCAGTGGGTCCACACAGTCTCAGCAGTGTGTATTTGCAGCCAAACTGGATGGAATTGTGGTAATTTGGGGTCCTACTACTTTGATTGGTGTTTGCAGTGCAATGAGGGGATGATGGAACCCTTAACCAGGGCAACCTGAGGTGTAGGGACAGAGGAAATTTCCCCCTGCCCCTAAGGGTGATGAAATTAACATCAGAGAGATTCATAGGAGAAAAGAGCAAATTTAATTGCATACACATGGATGTAGATTCTAAAGCCAATGGAGCAGAATGAGGGTATAGATCCTGAGCTAGGGAATAGCAGAGGGGGACTCATAGGATGAATAGATGCCAGCAAATAGATAATTGCTCTGCCAAAAAGATAAGTTTCTCTGCTAGAAAGCTTATTTCTGATGAAAATCCGAATTCTGAGTATCCCTCCGATTTTCACTCTCTTATGTAGTTATGGGTGTTAAAAAAGTTTCTCATGAGCCTGCAGGACCTTCATAGACTTTAGCTCAAAATAATCCACATATCAAAGTGACAAATTGTGGGACAGCTTTTTCTGAACATTTTGGGAACATACAACCACCAAAGGCTAACTCCAGATCGCAGTGTCAGAACTGAATTGAATGATAGGACACTGAGCTGGGACCCCAGAATTACTTGATGTGTGGAAAGCCTGCACAGGTGATGCCAGAAGTGTGGTGACTGTGGCACTGCTGTGAGGGAGAAAGCCACAGGGAGTGTTTTCGCCTGCGCTGGGAGGACATGCGGGAGCTGGGTTTTCAACAAGATCTGTCTAACTGCAGAGCTCCTGCTCTGAATTGCTAAGTGACCCCATTGGTCTAATTCAGTCTGCCACTAGATCTCCAACAAAGGTCTCCCTCTTCTACCTGCTAGAGTAGCCAATCACATTTCAGGTTCCTTTTAACTGGTAAGAAAGTTTTTTATCCTGAGATGAAATCTGCATCCCAGGCCTCCAATAAATGCTTAATGAACAAGTCATCACTGTCCTCCTACATTAGAACCACTGTATTATGCATGTGTCTTTCCATTTTAAGAAGGAAAGGATCTGTACAAGGAAAGGGAGGGGCTAGAGGAGAGCTTCCAAGCAATCTTCCCTTGGAAGGAGAGGCATTATACAACAGCACTGAGACTATGAAACAGCGTCTTCCAATGGTAAGGTCGGAATTATGGGGCTGGACATCGGTTTCAGCATCTGCTGTTCGCCTTGGCTATACTTTTGTTGCTATTTTAACATCCTGTAAATATAAATTGGATATTTGAAATATCTTTATTGTGAATTATGGAAAATGGTATTTTTCCGAATTGCCTTTAGGGTTTATACCAGGTGCGCTCTCTCAGAATTTCTTCCATGTGAATGAACGAAAGCTCTCTTAATAAGTGTGTGATATTAGGAAACTCACCTTCACTCAGACCTTATAACTGTGTTGTCAGCTTTCAAGAGTACAGGGGTGTGAAGGAAGCAACATCTAAATAGTCTTTGAATCTGAAGGGAGATTCAGTTACCTCTTCCCACTTGTCATACCTGCAGGGATTTTCAATTAACTTTGTAGCCATGATCAGAATCCCAGATACTTTTTTCTCTACTTTCTTGACTTTTTAATTGATATTTCTTGAAAACCTGGAGTACTTGTGTTTATTCTCAACTAGCTTGAAGTTAAGGGGCATAATCCTCAAGATCAACCTTCCTTTAGATATCAATTACAAGTTTAGAACTTCCCAAGTGCCTCCTTAGGTAATCTTTAGAAGGATTCACAGAACTCACTTGAAAGTCAATGTACTTATGGTATAGCTTATAATGGCAGAAGGAGACAGATTAAAATCAGCTAAGTGAAGAAGCACATGGGGCAGAACCCAGGAAGTTTCCAAACACGGAGTTTCCATGGAGTTGTGGACCACGTTAACGCCTCCCAGCAAAGATGTAACATTGTAACCGGACTATCACCAGCCAGAGAAGTTTGCCTCTGTCTTGATGTCCAAAGCCATCAATTGCCCATGTGGCTGACCTCAGTGTCCAGACCTTCTGGTGGTTGAGCTGATACTGTGACTCAAAAGTCCCTACCGTAAATCACTTTCAGACAGTCTGGTATCATCCATGATCCTGTTGAGAGTATTCACTAGACAGGACATTCCAATGGTTAGAGATTACTCACCAGGAGCTGAGGACAAAGGCCAGATCTTCTTTTGGAGAAGCTTAAAATCCTTACTCATGGAGAAAAGTCATCTCTTAGATTAGCTTGATGTGCTCAGTCTTTTTAAATCTTTTTTTCTATTTGAAGAGTGCAACTGCATCATTAATAGCAAATGCATTTTGAACACATCCTTTTGTGCTTGGGAATTGCTGTGTTACTGTTGGCATATTTTATCATACAGTACTTAGCCGTACTTTCTTGGCAGAAGGCCATGGGGTGTGACATGCTTGCATTCGTCAACAGCATGGGCTGGATGGAGGTATGGAGGGGTTATCACCCCTGCCCACGCAGGGCTAATGGTTAAGCCTGGCTTTGGACCAGTATTGTAACTTGTCACAGTTGTTAATTCCCAGGGTTCTGACAAGAAGGCTTGATGAGTTGTGTAACAACAGCAACAACTTTGTCACTGTCACTCAAGTCCTTCTCATATGCCCGCATTCTCCTCCCCAGGCTCAGAAAATGAGCCATTCCCTGCCTCCCAAAGCTGTATTTTGCTCATGCCTGGGTCTCCTTTGCCCTACATTTAGCTCCTTTCTTTCTTCAGATTCTTTTCCTTCACCAAATAGAACAAGTCACTCCTATCTTGACAAACATTGTAACTTGACCCATTGATGTCCCAATTTCTGTTAGACTTATTGTTTATTTCCTTTTTAAAACAAATGCATGTCAAAAATTACTTTAACTCATGATCGAGGGACCAGTGAGTTGAGAGAGCTGGTTGAGATTACAGGAGATACAGAAGTAGTTCTAGTCACAGAAAGAATGCTGGGATAGGATTATGTAATTCACTATTACATTGTTAATGTTCTCTAGCGCAAAAATAACCTTTGGAATTTTCTTTCCTGTAAGACATAATGATTTGCATCTCCATAAGACAAAATTTCTTTGCTTTTCTATTATATAATAATTTACGTGTGATGTTAGCAAAATCATGTTGTCATCTACAAATTATCTTTTCTGATCACAGTGGACTAAAACCAGAAATCAACAGCAAAACAAAAATTGGAAAATACACAAATATTGGAAAGTAAACAATACTCTTAAAAAACCACGGAGTCAAAGAAAGTTGTAAGAGAAATTAGAAACTACCTTGCAAAAATGATAGTGAAAACAAAACACACAAAAAATTATGGGATACAGTAAAGGCAGCACTAAGAGGAAATTTATAGCTATAAACACATATTGCAGGTCTTCAAATAACATCATTCTGTTCAATGTTGTTGGTTACAATAAAAAATCAATCCCCAACTAGAGTTTCTGTGTGGACTTTGCACATTCTCTGCATGTCTGAGTGGGTTTTCTCAGACTTTCCTCCCAAATCCCAAAGATGTGTGTATTAGGTTAATTGGAGGTTCTACACGGGCCTAGTATGCCTGAGTGCATGGGAGTGTGTGTGGCCATGGGAAGGCACCCTGTCCAGGGTCGGCTCCCACTTTATCCTTGAGCTGCCAGGGTAGGTTCTGACCACCAAGCACACACCTCAGATGCACTCAGACTCAGCCATGTAGACACACCAGGGACCATAAGATGTACACATTCAGGAGAAGGGATGAAAACAGACAACCCAGAGATTGTGAGTGTGTAAGCAAAGTCTTGACAGGCTAGTGCACAGAAGTGGGCCACAAATTTGGTTCTGTACCTTATAGCAGTCAAAGCAAAGAAAGGAACACAGACTTTTCAGGGCCCTTTCAAAAGGTAAAGAACAATGTGTCAATTAAAGACCAGGACACATTTCTTCTATGGGCTTTCACAAGGGGGTACTTGGTGGGGGTGGGTGGTGAGCTGAAAGGAGTACCTTCTGGCTATTTCTTGCAGAGTCTCAAGGAAGTCCATGTACTCACACCAAGGAAAAGCAATTCTGTGAGGGGGCAGAGCAATACTTCTGAAGTGCAGCTTTCTTTTTTTTATATATATATATTTTTTATTGTTATTTATGTCTTTTACATTTTGTATTCCCCTTGGGTAGCCCGCCACCAATTCACCCGTGATCCATCTTCATGATCCCTTGTGTTCTTTTCTATTCCATTTTGTGCCCTTTTCCTTCCCTCCCTCCTCCTCCCTCCCCCCACCCCCCACTGATTGTCTCTCTCCCACCCAGCCTCCCTATAGTCCTGTTATAAGTGAAACCATTCGATATTTTTCTCTTTCTTTCTGGCTTATTTCACTGAGTATGATCCCCTCTAATTCCATCCATGTCGCTGCAAATTGCATGTGTTTATCTTCTTTCCATGATGAATAGTATTCCATTGTGTATATGTACCACATCTTCTTGATCCAAACATCTATTTTTGGACATCTGGGTTGCTTCCATACCTTTGCTATTGTGAACAGTGCCGCAATGAACATACGGGTGCATGTATCCTTTCGGATTAGTGTTTTTGTATCCTTTGGGTAAATTCCCAAAAGTGGGATTGCTGGGTCGTATGGAAGCTCCATGTTTAGCAGTTTGAGGAATCGCCATACAGCTTTCCAGAAGAAAAGCAAATGGCCAACAGATACATGAAAAAATGCTCAACATCACTTATAATCAAGGAAATGCAAATCAAAACCACTATGAGATACCACCTCACACCTGTGAGGATGGCACACATTAAAAATACAGGCAACAACAAATGCTGGAAAGGATGTGGAGAAAAAGGAACTCTTCTACATTGCTGGTGGGAATGTGAA
>PVIJ01010760.1:0-12275 GCA_004024925.1 Scalopus aquaticus | reverse complement strand
GTGCAGCTTTCTAATGCACTGACTAGTATCTAAGGGGGAAATTTAGAGCAAGGGGGAGAGCACATACTCATTAGGCAATCCTCCAGGAAAGATATGGTTTTGTTCCCTAGTTTAAGAGGCATTCTTCTCTGCTGATAAAACTTGGAGTATAAAGATTTTATGCTATTTAGCTGTGCAGTCTGTCAAATATCCGGCCTTTTGTGAAAATGGTGAAGCCTCAGAAAGAGATTGGTATCCTGACTTCCAGGTGGGGGTGTTGATGGCGCCTATGCAGAAAGGATCAAGAACCTCTTCAGAAATGCACACCAACAGGCAGACCGGCACAACATTCTCCCCAAGCAAGACAGCAGGGTTGCTGCCTGGGCAGTCTTTCAAAGCAGGCGTTCCCAGTGCAGCCAGATGAGCCTGCACAGAGAATTCCATGTTCTGACAAATTGCCATGGTAATCACACTGCCTTTCTGGATTGGATGGCTTATTATCTAGTCGTTGAGGTAATGGGGGGTATTTTTGCTTCTTTGTTAGATGGGGTCAACAGGGGAAACATCAGGGAAGGGAGATTGTTCTAGAGGGAGACAGAGCAAAGACCACAGTGTTAGTGGTCAAGGAGAGAGAAAGGAGTGGGGGCAGGGAGTGAGTGAGGAAGGGGGGAGAGAGAGGGAGGGGGAGCCCGTGGGGCTGTTCAGGAGAGGCTCTGGCAGGTAAAGGGCAGCAGCAGCAGCAGAGAAGCACAGAGGACACAGGGGTTGCTGCAGAGGATACAGGGGTTGCTATGGTCTGAATGTTTGTGCCCCAGGCCATGCGGGTGGACCCTCACGAATGGGCTAACACCCTTGCCCAAGTGCTCCTGGAGAGGACCAGGGAGCAGGCGCCATCTGTGAATGAGGAAGGAGACTCGGACCCAAATCCGACTGTGCTGGCACCCTGATCTTCGCTCTCTGGCCTCGAGAACTGTGAGAAATAAGTCTCTATCAGTAACCATCTAAATGTATTTTTCTATAGGATAGTTACTGGCTATATCCTCTGTAGACAAGAAGGGAAAGAGGGCAGTTGTACAACCCTAGCTATATCTGAGGATTTCCAGCTCCGCCAGAATCCTTGCTCTCGTTCAGCAGCCTGGGTCAGCCTGTGGCTCTGGCAGCTCCCCCCTGGGCCACAGGTGTGGCCTCTCCTGCAGCTGGGGCTGGGAGGCCTCTGGGCCTAGTGCCTCAGTTAGGCCTGTCCCCGCCTGCAGACCCATTGTTTGGAACAGTTTCCTGCTCTCTGCAGGGCCGTGAGGGGCCTGTTGGTTGTGAGGGTGCCTCTTCCTGGGCACTGTGGGTGGTCAGCCCCAAACAAGGTGATAATGGACACATGAGATACCTTGGGGTAGACGTGATGACACTGGCAAATGTTTGCATGTGGGGCGCTCTGTGGCTGGGAGGGTGGGATGCCATGAGCAGAATTGGGAGTGCAGAAGAAGGGATGGGCATGGAGATGGGTAGACGGAACGGTGAGCCTGAGCTGTTGGTGAGCTATGCACAAGGCAGCAGTGACCCGTAGCTGGAGGGTGGCAGGGCTGCAGAGAGGGTCTGACATGGAGGTGCTGATGCCACGGTGCACAGGGTAATCCCTGCATGTGACCCCTTGTGCAGAGAGGGTGTGATGGGTGAGAAGATAATGGGACTCCATAGTTTGTACAAGAGGAAGAGGAAGGGAAGCTGCTAAGGAAGCAGGACGTCTACCAGAGAGAAGGACAGAGTGAGCCCAGCCCAGTCCACCAAACAAAGCACATAGTTTCTCATCAGAGAAACCTACTCTGCTAACCTTAGGAGAAAAAGCACACACTTAAATGTATAGGTGGCTCTCAGAATCTCTGGAAGAGCTGAAAATAGGAGCTCTGAAAGGACGACACCAACAGAAGCCACCACTCTCTGGGTACTAGATATGCCCCTTGCATCTTGTTAGCTCTGGATTCTGCTGGCATTTCTGGAAACACCATGGTCACTGATGCTCCAGGACTCAGTCTTGAAACAGGCATTTCAGCAAAGACCTCCTGGCCCTTGCTTCTATGCACCAAGAGACCCTGACTCCAAGTCTGGGGGCAGAAATGTCTGATTAGCAGAGTTCAGGTCTCTTGACCTAAACTGTACTGCACTGTAGCTGCAAGAGAGGCTGGGAAAGTGTCTAATATTTTTAGCTTGTACATCGGGAGGTGGATTTATAGAGTGGACAGGGAACTCCTGAGCCATGTTTGGGAAGAGAGAGGGGGGCAAAGAGTGAGTGAGGAGGAGAAGGGAGGAAGAGGGGGGTAGAGATAGAGAGAGAGAGGAGGAGCAGGAGGAGGAGGAAGAGAAGAAGAAGAAGAGAAGAGAAATGGGAAGGAGACAGCTGATGGAGGGAGCAAGTAATGTGTGGGAGGGACCAGGAGAGTGGAGCAGAGCACACACATGCAAATGGGGAGAACACCTGAGACAGAAAGAGTGACATTGAGGAGCTCTTCGAAGAAGGTCTCCTTTGGATCAGGACAGGTTATTGGCATAGGATGGGATGGCATCCTGAAAGAGCAGTAGTGCCAGAGACTGGGAAGCAGAAGGTCAGAACATTCAGCTCTTTACCCCTGAAGGTGGAGAACTGCTTGAGGACCTCACTTCTTGTGAGGCTGCCTTTCCCACGCAGGCCAGAACTCCTTCGCAGGTTATCTCTGGCCGCTCTGTCGCCTGTGTAGCAAACTCTGTTATTTTCTGTTTTTCCAGGAGTCCAGGACCAGACCTTCCTTTCTATTGGCCTCCAATCTCCCCAGCGGAGAGGCCCTCCCAGGGCCTTCTCTCCCTGAAGCCTTCCTCTGCTGTCCATGCCAGACCCCTTCTGCCTGGCCCCTGGGGTTGCCCACCATCCTCTACCCTCTGCATTTCTCCTATAAACTCCGTACACCATCCTAAAACTCCCTTTTTGCTAAAGAAACTAGTTCCAAGGCCTTAACGTTTGCCATGGCTGACTATTGTACTCTCTACCCCTCGGTTCTGATTCCACCTGCAGACGAACTAGATACCGTCACCCACACCCATCTGCCTTCAGTGCTGTAAGAAAGGAGGACCCTCTCCAGGCATGGTTGCCCGCCTCCGCTCAGAGTTCAGTAGGCACTGTTGGCTGTGCTGGTGCACCTCAGTCAACTGCATCCCAGGACGTTCCCTTCCATGAGCGAGAGACTAAGTCCTTCCTATCCTGTTCTTATTTAAACACAAAGACAAATGTACCGATGGGCTTACCACGTTGTTGCTGAGTCCTGGCCAGTTTTTCAACTAATTGTTTTGATTTTCCAAAATTTTTTTTCTGCGAATGATTTTGTAACTAATGTGTCAATGTTACTTATTCAAAGTGGGGAGCATTTGTAGGGGGTTACTTTGGAAACTCTAAGGACGAGTGCAACATTGTATACTTAGACACAAGCTAACTGATTCTGCCACGGTTTTATGTGCAATCCAGTCTTGGGGGGGGTGGCTTTTAGTCAATAGCTTAAAAAGTGTTTGGGGTGTAAGCAAGAAAAGAGTTGCACTAAGGGGTTCAAGTCAGAGTGACAGGTGCTGTGAACAAGAGAGAAAGGAAGCCGTGGCCGACATGTGGACTTGAGATTGTTTTTTGGAGAAGGCGACCAGCAGAGGGGCGTCTGGAGGAGAACAGTGTCGCTGCCCTGGGGGTCTGCATCCTTCCTGGACGGGGCGCAACTCAAGCCCTAACTGACGCTTCCTGCAAGGACAGGTCCCTGGGACAGCGCCCACAGAGACACCGCTGCGCTGGAGCCTCTGACCCGGGGACCAAGGACCTGATCCTGGGGCCCCGACTGGCAAGCTCGCCTGCCTCCCCGCACCCCGCGCTCAGCGCTGAAGCAGCCGCCTCCGCCGAGCGGGGCGGAGGGCCGGGGGCCGGGAGCGCGCGAGGGAGGCGTCTGCTCCCGGGACTGAGGCGGCGCCTCCGTTTCCCGGCTGCCGCAGGAACACGGGCCGCCGAGCCGTCGGCGACATCTTGCTGGGGACGAAAGCGCGGGGAGAACGGGCCGCTCTTAGCTGCTGCGCCACGCGCGCCGAGGACCAGCAGAGAGGGGCGGGCGCGGGCCGCAGGGCCAGGCCAACGCGGCAGGAAGGAGGTAAGCGGCGGGCCGTTCCTCCGGTCCTCGCTCGGAGGGCGCGCAGAGGACGCAGAGGCCACCCCGCTCCCGCACTTCTGTCGCCTCTTCCTCCACCAGCCCATCCCCGGCCTCCGCGGCCCTCTGGCCCGAGCCCGCCTCTGGCGTCCGGCCCCCGGAGTCGCCCTCGGAGGTGACCCGCCACTCCCCGCAGCCCGGGCCGCTCCATCCACTGACCCCCTGACCCGGAGCCTCCGGCCGGCCCGGGACCCCGCCCGGCTGTGGAGCGGGCAGCAAGGTGAGACGCCTCCCGGCCCGGGCCGCCCAAGCCCCGCCCCTTCCCGGGACTGGCCGCCCGCTCCCTCCGCCCCCCGCCCGGCCCCCGCCCGCGCCCCGGCCCCGCCCCGCCTCCCCCGCCGCCCGCGCCCCGCCTCCGCCCGCGCCCCGCCCCCGTCCGCCCCGGCCGGGCGGGGCTCCGGGTTTAAACGTCGCGGCGGGCCGGGCTGGCGGAGAGGCCGGGAGGGGTGGGGCGCGCCTCTGTGTCGTGTCCCGCGTCCCATAGGCGGCGGCGCGGAGCGGCGGACACTCGGGCCCGGCGTCTGCACCATGTCCCCGGGGAGCGGCGTGAAGAGCGAGTACATGAAGCGCTACCAGCAGCCGCGCTGGGACGAGTACGGACCGTGCTACCGGGAGCTGCTGCACTATCGCCTGGGCCGCCGGTTGCTGGAGCAGGCGCACGCGCCCTGGCTCTGGGACGACTGGGGCCCGGCCGGCGCTTCGGACGACTCCGCGTCGTCCGCGTCGTCCGGCGCCGGGGGACCCGCGCCCCAGTGCGCCCGGGTCTCGCCGCCGCCGCCCGCGGAGCCCGCTGCGCGGGAGGCGCTGGAACCCCGGGTGCAAGGGACCTCGGCGGAGCAGAGCGCGGAGGCCGGTGACGCGGAGGAGGCGGAGGACACGGCTCCGCCAGGTACCGGGCCGGGGAGGGGGCTGCGAGGGGCCTGCCGGGGTCGGAGGGCTGGATTTGCTCTCGGCACCCGAAGTGCCCAGCTCCGTTTTGCACCTCTCGGACGAGCGCTTCCTCTTTTTTTTTTCTTCTTGTTTGCTTGTTTGACGGAGAATCGGCCTTTCTTGTCAAAATAGGAGGTTCTCAGCCCGCCTCGCCCTCCCACCCTTTATTTCTTTAATTAGGTCCCTCTGGCTTGAGCCTGCAGTGACTCAATTGAATTGCCTTTGGCGAAGTCCGGGTCTTCGCCTGGGGCTGTGGTTGCCCTTGAACTCCCATCTATTCAATTCAATATTTATTTATAAGCACCCCCCCTTTATATTTTTTACAAGAGGAGCCCAGCTTGCATAAGATTCTCTAAGGCTGACCTCAAGAGGTGGAGAACCACCGAGCTAAGCTTTCAGTCTTATGAATGGAGCCGTTGTTTTCTGTATTAACTCCCCGATCGCGCTGCACTGTCCCTAAAGAATATTTTGCATTTGTTTACGAAGACTGTTGCGTAACTCCGGGCGGGTGGGAGAATATTCCTTGCAAGTGCCGGATCCTCTTTGCTTCTTGCCCACCCACTCATCTGAAAGCACGCATCTGCAGACTGGTACTGGGTGCCGGAGCAGCCCTTGGGTGCTGTGCATCTGCGGTTTTAACCAGGGCCCTGCACCTTTCCTGCCCAGGGCTGCAGAGTTGGCGACTCTTAGCTTGTGAGGCCAGATGGATGGTGGCTGGTGCTTAGAGTCAGGTTGGACGCCTTAGGTACAGCTTGGAGTAACCAGTGGTTCCTTTCTAATGAAGGTCACTTCATCTTAAAGAGATAACTAAAATTTGTTGAGAGCTTATTATAGATCCGTTCACTGATCGTTGATTATTATTTTCTCATTCAACATTTAAAACAATTTTAATTTACATTCTAATAAAAAAATGAAATCTCATTAGTGATCAGTGACTTTATTTTTGCTTTCTGCACTGTAAGTGGTTATTAATTAAACTCTCAGACTCTCATCCTAGCCATTCTATGAGAGGTGGAGGAGAGGACACTTAGTCTACCAGACAGGATATTTTGCTCTTGTTATTCCATCTTCAGTCACTTCCAGTACATCCTTGGTGCAAAGCTGCAGGTCCAGCCTTGTGTTAATTGTGAATTCCCACAGATTCTTGAATATCTAGAAGTTACATTCCTAACTTCAGCCATCATTGCTAGAAATGCAAATACCAGAAGGTGGTATTGGTAGGGGCACAAGCCTTTCAGTTTATTCCTTTGGGCACTGATTGACCAGCTAAATTAGGAGATGCACTAAATTTATCAGACTAAATGGGTTTGCTTTCCCCTGATTCTTCCCCTTCTTTGTGAAAGAGTTGTCAATTACTCCTACACCTATAAGCACAATTTGTGGATAGTATGGTAGTAAGGATGGTGTCTGTGTTTGTCCGAGTTCATGATTGTTTTGGTTTCCTGGGACACCCTGAATCCTTCCTGTAGCTAAGCTTAGTTATTTCTTCTCAGCTAATATTTCTGGTTTTGGCATGGAGAGAAGAAAGGCTGTTTCTGCCTTCAGAACTCCCAGTAGCACCGTCTTTTCCCCACTCCTGCCTGCCACAGACCCTGTCGATTCCCATGTCTGTCACTGTTGAATCTCCTTGTCTTTAAGTGCATGTTTTTATATATTAGAATCACAAAAACTCTTGGGTTTCTATAAAGCAACATTTAATTCTTGCATTTTTTAAAAAAGTAAAGTAAGCCGTTATTTTCTTGTCTCACAAATAAACTGGCTTGGTTGGTTGCTTTTTGATGAAAGTTTTTATTTTAACTAAGCCATGCGTACACATAGAATCAAAAATCTTATTATAAAGGATGTAATAGCTCCCCCACTACACACACACACACACACACACACACACACACACACACACACACACTACTGTCTTCTTTGGTGACCACTTCCAACCCTTTGTTTTCCTTAGGTTTTATTTCTATATGTCCACGGAACATAGTCTGTATGAATACTTCTGTATTATTCTCAGTTTATTATTTTCTTTTTTGCATTCTCTCTTGGCTTTAACTTTATCTCTCTGCTAACTTATACACATGGCCCACCACACCCTCTCGATACAGTCATCACAGAATTTGTCAGAATCACAATCAGTGTCAAGAAGGTTGTGCCCGTGGAGAGGTTGCTTTTATCTGCCTGTAAAGTCTGCCATGATTCCCTTCTCTTCTTTCACACCACAACTGACACATCAGGTTACTCTCACTCTTAGCATCTTAAGATCCCTCCCAGGGGCCCTGGCCTACTTGTATCTGACCTGGCTGCTGCTTTTGTGATCTGCTGCCAGCTTTCATCTTGGGAGGGCCCTTGGCCTCCACTCCAGGTACTCTTGACTTCCTTCTTGGGTTCAAGCCTCTGTTGTGTGGCTCTCACATCTTTCGTGGTTTCTGCCCCTCCTGGTAGACGTTATCTTTTAGTATCCTGAGAAAGGTTGTGTGAGAGATTAATTTTCTGAGAACACAAATGTCAAAAGATAGCTTTACTCCACCCTCACCATGTTGTTGAGTTTGTTGCTGGGTATGGAATTCTAGGTTGGAAATAATTGTCTCTAAAAAAAGTCACTGCCAGATTGTGCTGTCACTTCTGGTGTTTCTGTTCCAATTGTGTGCCATTCTGATTCTTCAACCTCTGTACATAACAAAGGATGAGACTTTTAGGGTTCCCTTCCCTCGATCCCCCCCCCCCACGCCAAGAAACTCTTAGGGTCTTCTCCTCTTTATTCTTTGTCTTCTGAGATTTTTCCTTCATCAAGGTCTGTTGTTTTCCTCCACTGTGCCTGGTGGTCCTTGTAGTTAAATTCGTGTTTTGTATTTCTGGGAAGTTCTCTTGAGTTCTTTTCTGATTTCTATTTTTTTCCTGTTTCCACCTTTCTGAACTCCTTATTTGGGAATTACATTTCATGAACATATCCTTTAGTCCTCCTAACCCCTAACATAATTTTCATCTGTCTTCTATTTGTCTGGATAATATCCTCAATGAAATATTCCTACTCTTCCATTACATTTTTCATTTGTGGAATCCTAATTATTGTTATTAATATAAGAGCTCTTGAATTGTTTTCTGGGGATTTCTTCCCTCCTTCCTGTCATCTTCTTTTTAGTCCTGTTTTAGAAGTAGTATTCTGTGCTTAATGCATGCATAGATCTTCTTTTATCTTACGGAGGATAGCACTAGAAGTTTGTTTTCTTCTTCTTGGGTGTTTCTTGAGTTTAGTCTTCTTGAGTGTAGTTTCCCTGCTTTGGTTTCCTTTTGCCTGTAACCCTGTGTTACATGTTAGACTTTTCTCAAATATCTAATGTCCTGCAGCTTCTTGTGCTTATTTAAGTGGTGGGTGCTAAAAAGCTGTCAGAATGTTCCTTGCGTGTGTTGGGGATGGGGTGGGAATGCTCGTTAACTGTGGGACTCCTTTCCTCCACACCCATCCTAGACTGTCTCCAGTCCTATTCTTGATGTTCACATTTTTAAAATAAATTTGATTTTTAAACAAAATTATTCAAATGTATACTTCTTAAGAGTATGCATAAAATGAAAAAAATAATCCTGACATGTTCCCCACACTTCTTCACATCCTTCTAACTCTTCTTTTGTTTTGTTTTAAAGATTTATTTATACAAGCTGGGGTACAGGCCAGAGGCGGTGAGAGGGTTCACCAGAGACAGAGTGAGGAGCAGAACAGGCAGATCAGAAATACACTGCTGAGGGGAGCAGTGGGTAAGGCAGGAGAGGTCTGCTGCGCCATGTGGGATTCTCCTGGGCTGGGCGTTGAACCCGCATTGTGCGCTGCCAACAGCTCCACAGCACAGCTCAACTGCTGCGCCACCAGGGAGGCCCCTAACTCTTTTTTAGTTTTCCTGTCATTGTTGACCACCCTCTTCTTATTTAGACTCATCTGTTAGCTTTTTAATTTTAAAGTCATACTCAATTTCCAAGATCCTAGCTCTGCCACCCCCAGCCTCAGACACACACCAGCACTCATTTCACCCCGCAATATTTACCAGGTAACCATGTTCTAGGCCTTTCTGTGTTTGAATTTTCATGGCTGTTTCAATGTTATTTGTAGGAGAGCTCTGTGGTACATTCTGATTATGACTGTTTTGTTATTTATGTTTTTCCTGAAGTTAATCATTGTTTCACCTTTTTGGCTGCTTGTTCAGACACCCATCACTCATTTACCCTGCAACAGGAAGTGCTGTAGAATTTGTCATATGCTAGACACAAGAGGTAATGTAGTCATTTGATTTTTTTCTCCCTTGGAAACATTTCTTTCCAATTTAGGTGTTATGCTGACACACTGTCAAACCTAGGCTTCTTTTCACTGTTTCCCAGAGTATTTCCCAGAGTATCCTTTTGTTTATCTATTTGACTACTGTCTTATAAACCTCAAGTCTTTCTTTGTGAGACTTAGTCCTTCCTTTTGGTGGAGCACATCCTTTGTATTAATAAATCCTGAGAAATGTTGCATGGGAAATAAAAGTTTTGTGACCTTGTATGTGTGAAAATGCCTTTATTATATCCAAAGGTTGGGTTGATAATTTTGGCATGCCAGGGAATTCTAGATTAGAAATCTCAGTGTTTGAAAACATTATACTGAATCCTAGTTTTGGATCTTGCTCTTGAGAAGTACAAGGCCATTCTGACATCTATATTTTGATCTTGTGTATTAAATTCTATTTTGGTTGTTAAAGTTTTTTAGAAGTGTCTATCCTCAGTGTTCTAAAATTCTACGTGTTTGTCTTTTCATTCATTGGGCTAACAACTTGATAGGCCTTTTCCATCTGGAGCCTGTTCTTTCAGTTCAGTGATGTTTTCTAACACTGTTTAAAATAAGTTCCTCTGCTATATTCATTTTTTCTTTCATAATTATTTTTAGTTGGATATGTGCCTCTGGGTCAATCAAACGTCTGACATTTTTAATTAAAAATTTTTTTTGATATTGGAATTTTTGCTACTCTTCTGTGAGAGCTCTTCAATTTTATCTTCCAAACTTGCTATGGAAATTTTTAATTCTGTCGTTCTAGTTCTAAGTTTTGAAGAGATTATTGGTTTTTGTACCAAGCGTTCTTTAAAAAACTGTTTTTAAAATAGCATCCTGTTCTTCCTGGATTTCTTTTAACTCCAAGAAAAAAGCCATAAATAGCCTTTGAGAGCTCACTTATATTCCTGGCTTCATCTTTTTCTGTGTACTTTAGTCTCTTATTAGAGGGTTTGCCTTTCGCCTGTCTGCTTACATTTGAGAGTGAGGCTTGAAGAGCTTTTCAGGGGAGTTCTGTATTGGGGGGGAGAGGGGGAGAAACATGTTCACTGTAATTGAATGAGGACCATGCTGTTTTTCTGGGATTTCCAAACATTAATATATGCCCATTTCTGTTGTGTTCATTTCCCCAGACATCACTCTGCCAATCTCATGCCTGGGTGGGTACAAGCCTAGCTGTCAGCATTCTGGGAACTGAGTTGGGGAACAGGGAACTCATTCTTTACCACCCAACCCTGTGTTCTGAAAGGCGCCACCACTTACTTGTGCTGTACCTGGTGCCCCAAGTCTACGTCTTCCCTGGTTCTCCCTCTCCAGAAAGCAATCCATGTTCTTCTGGGTGGGGAAGGATGATCACCGGCATACAGAGTAAAGGAGATGATGCGAGATTTTTCTATTGCTGATAACAGAATTACTCAGAAAACTGACGGCTTAAGCTCTTGTAGTCATTTATTATTGTTCATAGTCTCTGTAGGTCAGAACTTGACCTAGGAGCAGGGGTATGTCTTATCGCTGTATTGTCTTCAGCCTTTTTGGAGGCTCCACGCCTGTGAGTTGTCTGCTGGGATACTGCCATGTGACATCCCCCTCAACCTGGCCGTGCTCACAGCCTGCTGCTGGACTCCAGAATGAGTGTGCATGAGAGAGCTGGGCAGATGCTGAATTGCCCTTTATGCTGAATTGCCCTTTATGCCGTATTACTGGGAGGCACAGTGCTTCTTTCACCTCATCCTGTGATTCCAAAAGCCTGCCCAGATTCAAGGGGAAGAAGTGTTGATGCCCAGTCCCAGCAGAAGCACATTCATATGACATTGTCAGAAAAGCACGTGGGTTGGGGCATTGATGGGTGCTGACCTTCGAAAGGCTGTCCACTGCACTAGCCTCCTGGGGAGTCTGGTGCCTCAGCTTCCAGTTCTCTGTGCGGTTTGGCTTGTATCCTGGATTGGGGGTGGGGGGGCTGTCTCCTGCAGGGAGTTAGGAGTCATCCTTCTCATTCCTGGAAGGTCACTTCTATCACCTCTACTTTCTTTCAAAATTTTATTGATGCCTTTTGCTGAATGCCATTACCTCCCTGGCTCCTTGTCCTGTCAGTTTATAGCTTTTTTACACTCTGATGGGGTCTTGGGAGGGTCTGTACACACGTGTGTCAGTACACATTTATGCTGAGCTTTCCCACTCATGGTATTTTTCCTTTTTAGTTCTTTCTCTTGATCAGTCCTACCAGAGGTTTGTGGATTCTGGTTTTTTTTTAATTGACTCTTGGTTATATGGGTTTTTTTTTATTGTCTAGTTTCATTAAGTTATAATCTTTTCCCCTCATACTTTAGCTTTCTTTAAGTTCATTATTTCAACTTTTTAAGTGGATGCTTATCATTTTCACTACCTGCCTTTTTTACATACTGATTTAAGGCTATCAATTTTATTTTATTACTGCTTTGGCTGTATCATGTAAATTTTATATCTGGCATTTTTTATTCAGTTGTATACATTTTCTAATTTTTATTATGATTTTTAAAAGAGAAGAATAGTAAGGTTTAACATTTATATGTAATACACACAGAGAAATATTTATCTTAAAAAAGACTAAATATCAAATCCTTTTATAAACATTATGCTTAATGAGGAAACTTAAGAGACATTTTCTTTTTTCTTTTTTTTTTTTAGGGTGTTAATAAGGTGATTTATAGTTTAACAAAAAATTACAGTTTTTTTTTATATAATATATATTTTTATTGTTATTTATGTCTTTTACATTTTGTATTCCCCTTGGGTAGCCCACCACCAATTCACCCGTGATCCATCTCCATGGTCCCTTGTGTTCTTTTCTATTCCATTTTGTGCCCTTTCCCTTCCCTCCCTCCGGCTCCCTCCCCCCCCCC
>PVIJ01010759.1:0-58423 GCA_004024925.1 Scalopus aquaticus | reverse complement strand
CCCCCCCCCCCCCCCCCCCCCCCCCCCCCCCCCCCCCCCCCCCCCCCCCCCCCGGCGGCCTCCGCCCGGGCAGCCTCGAGGGCCTCTCCCGGGAGGAGCAGAGACCGTGCTGCAGCGGCCGCGCGGGAGGCCGGCTCCTGGGGGCCTGGTCTCTGCTTGGCCTTGGCACTAAAATAGCCGGGCCGGCCCTGACCTTGAGAAAGTCCTGGCTATTTTTAAGTGCGCGTCCCCAGGGCAGCCGCTGACTCGCCCGCCACAGAGCGCCCCCAGCCTCGTGGCTCTGCCCGCGACCCCGGGGCCAGGTGCCCCGCCCCCGCTGGCCCCGCTGCCCGAGACCCGGCCAGGAGCCGAGCGCAGGCCTCGGAGAGAAGACGCCGCCTCCGCGAGCCCGGAGAGGCCTCCATCTGGGCACCCCCACGCGCTGGCCTGGGGCTCCCTCCGCTCTCGCGTTGGGGCGTGCGGGTTTGCAAAGGCAGCGAAATGCGCCTGCGCCACCGCCTACGCAGAGCTGCGCGGTCAGGGCGGCGGGGGGGGGCCGCCGGCCTGATCCCGGGGGCGCAGACAGGGAGCGGCCGGCCCCCCGAGGCTCAGCCCCCCGCGGTCGCGTGCCCACGCCGGGCTGAGCCGGGCACGGATGCGGCGGCCCCTCACTGACGCGCGGGCGCAGCGCGGAGGCCGGGCGTCCTGGGCGCGTGGCCGCTGGGCGCGCCGTCGGGGCCGCTGTGAGGGCAGGCCTGCGGACGCGCTGCCTCGCCTTCCTCGCCCTGCCCGGGCCGCGGCCGCCAGCAGCAGGGCTCCCGGGAGCGGCCGCCGCAGCCGGGCGGGTGTCTGCAGCGACAGCTGGCACCCCGGGCGGCGGGCTTCCAGCCCGTCCCAGCACCGTAGATGAGCCCAGCCCAGCCCCGGAGGGCGGCTCCCGGGGTCCTGCCCGGCCCGTGGGCACAGAGGGGCCCCGCAGCAAGAGGCCGCGGGCCCTGCCCAGCTGGGGCAGAGCGGTCAGCTGCGGCACGGCCCGCCCCGGGCCCCCGGGCCCTGTCCTGACACCGCAGCCCTGAGTCGGGTGAGGCCCTGCTGGCTGTGGGTACAGGCCAGGCCGCCACTGTCCCCCCGGGGCTGTGACCCCGTTTCCTCCCACAGAAACCCTGGGAGGGAGGCTGCTGAGAGAGAGAAAGGGGCCAGACAGAAAACAGGAAGAGGGGAAGCAGGGGCGGGCTGAGCTCAGAGGAAGGGGGACAATGGCGGGTGGGCAGGGCCGCTGGGGGCCAGAGGAGGCACAGAGGCCAGCGGGCCAGCCCCTCCTCAGTCCTGGCCGGGCTGCGGTGGGGGGTGGGTCGGCCCCCATTCCCGGAGAGCTCAGCCGCAGCCGCCCCACGCTGCCTCTCTGCTCTCACCTGCTCTCCCGGCAGGAGCGCCCCCTGCGCTGCAGGCTGCAGAGGGGGTGAGCAGAGAGTCCAACCCCCGCGCTCTCCCTGCTCCAGCGCGGACTCTGAGGCCGGATGGGCTGGGACAGGGCCTGGAGACGCAGCGGGGCCCCCCAAAGGGCGCGGGTGCAGACTGGCCATCCCAGGCCTCTCGGGCCCCCTGGCCCAGTCCCCAGAGGGGGCTCCTTGCGCCCCCTGACCGGGCACCAAGGTCGGAGCCCAGGGTGGCCAGGGGCAGTGGGCTTCTCGGCGGGCGCTGCCGGTGGCTCGGACCCGGGTCACTCTGGGACCTGGCGGCCCCGGGGCCGGTGGGCATCCCCAGGGCCCTGGCTGGGCCCCTCCTCCCGGTGCACAGGTGCGGTCAGGGACTCTCCCCCGCAGACCCAGGCACTCCAAAGCCAGAGGGACGTGGGCCGTGCTGTCCCGGAGCCACTTTCAGGGCCTGGGGGCTCTGAAACTGGACATTGGGGCCTAGTGGCCCTGGAAGGGAGCCTTGCATACCTGGGGGCCAGGGCTCCCCTCGGCCCTGAGAGAGCACAGGCGCTGGGCCCCGCTGGGGCTGAATTCCCGGGGAGCGGAGCCGTGAAGCCAGGGGCCGCAGCATCCGTTGCGAGATGGACGGGGAGGCCGCCAGCTGCTCCCCGCAGCTGCCTTGGGGCGGGGGCGGAGTGGGGCCTGCTTGGAGCCAGCTCCTGCCAGGGCTGGGGTGGCGCTGGCTGGAAGGGGACGAGAGGTCCCCAGGAGGCCAGACCGGGACGACACGCAGACGGAGCCTCGCTCTCCACGGGGACGCCGGTGTCTGTGACGAAAGCCTGCAGCACTCGGGCCCGGGCCGGCAAGGAGAAGCAGCCGCCAGAACCTTCCAGAATCTACCCCTCAGGCCCAATCCAGGCAGCTGGAAGGTGCGGGGAGAAGCTAAGGAGAGAGGACAAGATGGGCCTCTCCGCCAGTGGACAGCAAAGGCTGGCGCGTGCCAGGCGCTGGGGTTCGGGGTGTCCACCTCCACGTCAGGTTGGGGCCTTGTGGCTGGGTGTGCCCCAAAGAGGAGAGGAGGGACCTTCGCAGCCCCTTTTGGGGCTCCGTCCCTCTCGGGGAGACTTTCCCGCGTGCTGACGTGGCCACCGTCCACGGACAGCAAAGCTGCTTTCAGAGCTCACCGTCCCCCACCCTCGTGTCTCGAGGCGCGTCTGTGGCCCCCAAGCGCCTGCTGTCGCCGGCGAGTTCCACGCAGCGGTGATTCTCGGCCCCTGCCTCGTCTCGTGTTGGCAGGGACCTCGAGTCTGGTCTGAAAGGAATGTGTACTGGGCCTCCCTGGTGGCGCAGAGGTTAAGCACTGTGTTACAGAGCTGCTGGTAGTTGCAATGCAAGTTTGACACCTGGCTGGGGAGAATCCCACAGGGCGCGGCAGACCTCTCCTGCCTCGCCCGCTGCTCCCCTCATCAGTGTATTTCTGTTTCTCTGCCTGTTCTGTTCCCCACTCTGTCTCTGGTGAACCCTCTCACTGCCCCGCGCTTCTGGCTTGTACCCCAGCTTGTATACATAGATAGATAAATCTTTAAAAAAAATAAAAGGAATGTGTACTATTTCACTGATGATGTAACCTACCTGGCAGGTAAGTTTTTTTTTTTTAGATTTATTTATTTATGCATACAAGCTGGGGCGCAGGCCAGCGGCGTGGGGCGGCGAGAGGGTTCACCAGAGACAGAGTGGGGAGCAGAACAGGCAGATCAGAAATACACTGCTGAGGGAGCAGCGGGCGAGTCAGGAGAGGTCTGCCGCGCCCTGTGGGATTCTCCCCGGCCGGGCGTCGAACCCGCGGCTCATGCCACAGGCGCCGACAGCAACATGGCGCTGTGCTTAACCCGCTGGGCCACCAAGGAGGCCCTGGCAGATAAGTTTTAGCAAGCTAAAGAAATTTAGAGAAGTTTGTCTCACTGAGTAAGAGTTTTACCATCCAATTCTGAAGTTCATTAAGCTTAATGAACTTACAATGTCACAGTGCTCATTTCTTCAAAAATCTTCTTTTCTAATATGTTGCATGGCTGGAGGGCGTCTGGGGAGGGGTCTGTGCCGGCCTTCGTCTGCGGAGCGGCCTCTGTTCTAGCCCGGCGGACTTAGAGGCCGGCCCTCAGCCTTTCCCTCGGCTTGACCGCGCCCTGCGTGGAGGGGCTTCCTTGGGTCTTGTTCATCTTGCATTTGGGGCGTCTGTCCTGATGTGCATCTCTGAGCTCAGTGGACTGTGGTCTGGTGTCTGGCGTGAGTTTTGGAAACTCCCCAGGTGTTTCCTGCATGGATTCCCGGCCCCTCTCGCCCCCTATGATGCAGAGCAGTGAGCCTGGTCTTGGGGGGCCGAGGCTGCCTCCCTGCTGGGGCTTGCAGCCCCCAAGGCCGTCTGCAGAACCACCGTCCTCGGTCAAGTGGAGCCGCTGTCGGGCCTGTCAGTCTGCTCTTCTTTGTTTTCTTGTGCTTTTTAGTTTTTGCGTTTCCGTTCCAGGCAGTATGTTATTACATTATTTAAATGAAGGATTGAAAACAACCCAGCCTCCTGAATGCTGGGCTGGCCAGACAGTTCCCACACCGTGGGGTGAAGGGACATCATTTCAGACGTGGGCCCACGCCGGCTGGGCGGCACAGGACATGCACCCACCAGCGTGGCGCGTCTGAGAACCGTATTATCTCGTGTCTTTCTAGAATGCCGCATCTCCATGTAACATTTAGCTACCAAGTGCGTTTTTTATTTTTAAGATTTATTTATTTATGCATACAAGAGCTGGGGTGCAGGCCAGAGTTGTGGGGGGGTGAGAGGACTCCCCAGAGACAGAGTGGGGAGCAGAACAGATGGATCTACCGAAATCCACTGCTGAGGGGGCAGCAGGGAGACAGGAGGGGTCTGCTGCGCCCTGTGGGTCAGCTCCCTGCCGTGGGATTGAGCTCAGCCTGCAGCGGTGATGGTCCTGAGTCTCCAGCCCTAGGCCCCCAGGGAGGCCCGAAATGCGAGGGACTGCGTGTGCCGGAAGGCTGAGGGGCGCACGGGCTGGTGCGACTTTCACCAGACGCTGAGGATCTCCCTGCTCAGGTGAAGGAACAGGCCTCAGGCCACTCGTCCGCTGGGCGAGACTGGCGGGCTCAGGGGGGCTGCATGTGGGGGCCTGGGAACGGAAGCCGAGGCTGTGGCTGGGCCGTGGCCTCCTGGTCCCCAGAAAGGTGGAGCGCGCCACGAGCCTCCCTCCCAGCCTCCCGTGCTCCTGGGGAGCTCGGCGAAGGCGCCATCGCTGGGGCTGCGTCTAGGGAAGGGAAGTGGTCAGGCCATAAGCAAACAAGTGAGCAAGTGAACAAATAACATCAGACAGCGAGAAGCGCGCGCGCGCGGAAGCGCAGGGCAGCGGCGTGGACACCCGGGCTCCGCCGGGAGGGCGAGGCCGCTGGGCGCACAGTGGGGCTGCAGCGTGCACGGGGGAGAAAGACAGCCCCGGGCCCCGCTTGGGGCCCAGGGGGTGGGCACGTTTTCACAGGACCCCCCTAGGCGCACGTGCGCGTGCTGTGTCCGTGGCGGGGGGTGACGAGGCCTGGCGGAGGGCGGGCGGGCGTGTGCGTGCGTGCGGGGTGCGGCTGGGGCAGTGCAGTCAGGCGCGCAGGGATGTGCCCACTGCTGGGAAGAAATGAAATCTCCAAGAGGCAGAGCCAGAACCGAAATGCATCCAATCAGCGGCCCCAAGCTTTCCACCAATCAGAACTGCACGGACTGAAAGCCTCATTTGCATAATAGGCTCTAGCCCCGCCCCATTGCCTACATAAGCAGCTCCTGCGCCCGCTGCAGGGCCTCCACGTGGCCGCCTCCGGCCCCTGTGATCCTATCAAGGTGGACGCCCCTGGGCAGGGGCCCGACGCCCTGTCAGCTGTGGCTGTCCCCGGCCTGCGCGGCCCCTCCCTGCCTGGCCCCCCAGCCCTGGCCCCGGGATAGGTCCCGGGCAGGGGGAGACCTCTGAGGTGCTGGGCACACGACACCACCGCGTCTACACCCAGTGGAGACCGCGCAGAGGCCACGCCTGTCCCAGCCTCCACTCCAGCCGATCGCCTTTGTCACTGTGAAGCGGGGCCTGAGCCCCTCACTGTGTTTTGGGGAGCCCGGCGCCTGCTGTGGCGAGACCGGGGCCGTGGCCAGACGCGGACCACACAGGGACCCGGCGGGAAGGGCCGGGCTTGAGTCTAGCCCTGTCCACGCTCCCTCAGCCCCACCCCCGGCCTCCCCAGGCCGCCGGCCCCAACCTGCCACGCAGGGCCCCGGAGCGCCGACTCTGCCCCGGGAGGGCAGCGCGTGGGCCCGCAGCTGGGCGCAGCCGGCCGGCCCCGGGCGCACACCCACCTGTGAGGTGTGGAGGCGGCAGCTCGGTGCGTGGGCATCGAGGCCAGTGGGCCTGGAGGGGGGGGGAGGGGCGGGGCCGGAGCCTGCAGCCTCTGGAGCCGGCTCGGCCCCGCGCAGACATGGACGCCCCAGAGGGCACCCGCACGCGGGGGTGTACACGTACACGCCGACAAGACAACGTGCACACACACCCTTGTCTGTACACCCCCAGACACACACCGTACACACACACGGTACAGACACACGCGCGGTACAGACACGCGCGATACACACACAGTACACATACCCGATACACAGCACACACGCGGTACAGACACACATGCCGTAGACACACACACGCGGTACAGACACATGCGCAATACAGACACGTGATACACAAATGCGGTACACACTCACGCGGTACAGACACGCGCGGTACAGACACCCACCACAAACATATTCACACACATGAACTCACAGAAACGCAACCGCAGGAGCACAGACCACATGTAAACACACCGCGCACACACCCACGCGCACAGACTGGGCCACCTCCAGTAAACGCCCAACTCACCGCCCCCCACGGGGACCCCCGCCCCTCCATCTGCACCTGCAGGAGGGTGCTCCCCTGCCAGCCCCCCGCTTTTGTCTAGAGGCTCCAGGCCCCAGCACCTGCAGGGCCAGGGGTGTGCCAGGCAAGACTGCTGGTGGGCCTGGGGTCCAGGGCTGGGGCGCCACTGTGGGAGCAAACCCCCGGCCTGAGCGCAATCTGGGCTGCAGGGCCAGGCCCAGGGGCAGGGGGGCGGCTCTGAGAGGCCCTGGAAGGAGCAGGGGAGCAGGCTGCAGGTCGCCAGGCGGGGCTGGGAGCGTGCGTGCCGTGGGGGCCGGGGCATCCTGGGGGCGGCAGAGCTGACAGCAGTGGGCTGCGCCCCAGCTGGGCACCCCGGGAAGGGGCAGAGGGAGGGAGGAGGCCGGAGTCCTGGGGGTCTCAGGGAAGCTCCTACCCGTGTCCCGAGGGCAGGGGGAACCCAGCTTGGACAGTGGGGCCTGGGGGAGCTGCGTCCTGGGTCCTGCGCCCGGGGCACCAAGCCGGCACTGCCCGCACCAGGACAGCCAAGGGGAGCCGCGCCCTGCTCCTCCATCCCTGTCCGGGGCTCAGTGTCTTTGTTGAAGTGCCCGCCCTCCGCCGCCGCCTCCTCGGGACGCCCCCCACCCCGGACCCGTGGGGGTCAGTCCCCGGGTAAACGCCGCCCGGCTCCACCAGGGCGTGCCCGGAACTGTGCCGGGTGCGCCGTCCGGGACTCCACGTGCAGCCCCTTCCCGGGCAGGAGCGCGCCGGGCAGCAGCACCCGGGAATGGGGTGCTAGGACCCGGGGGAGCAGCCGGTCACCCGGTTCCGGGTCTGCACCCCCCCCTACCCCGCCCCGCGGGTTCAACCCAGCGTCCGCCCACCGCCCGGACCAGACCGGCCCGCGCCCGGGGCCCAGCGCCCCGCCCCGCCCCGCCGCCTCGGCCGGCCCCGCGCCCCGCCCGCCCCGCCCCGCCCCTGCCCCTGCCCCTGCCCTGCCCGGAGCGCGGCGGGCGCGGGCGCTCGGCGGCGGAGGGCGCAGCAGCTAGGGCGGCGCAGACGATCGGGTCCGCGGAGCATGGCGCCCAGGTGCGGTCCGCAGGGGTCCTGGGGGCGCGGGGGGGCGCGGGGGTGGCGGGCGCGGCTAGGAACGCGGGGAAAGGGGCGCGGGGGCGGCGGGACTGGCGGCGCCAACCTGTAGCTTGTCGCCCGCAGGTGGCCGTGGCGGCGGCGGCGACACCTCCTGGACTTGCTGGCCCCATTGGTGGTGCTGCTCGGGGTCCGCGCGGCCCCCGCCGAGTCAGGTAAGGCCCAGCGGGACGCGGAGTTGGCGCCCGTGGCCGCCTTTTGTGCGGGGCCCCGGCCGACCCGGGCTGGAGGCGGCGGCGGCCTCCTCTTGCAGGGCCCGGAGCGGCGGGGGCGGGGGGCGAGGGCCGCGGGGCGCGGTCGCCCCGACCCCGCACCGCGCGCAGGTGGCCCGGGACGGCGGCCAGCGGGGGCGGGGTGGGCCGGGCGCAGGGTCCTGAGCTCCGCCGCGTCCCGTCCCGCGCGGGCCATTCATTCTGCCGCGGCGGCTTCGCACCCTCCTGCGCCGCCCGCGGCGGGGATCCGGGCGGGGGCGCGGGCGTCGCGTCCCCAGTCCCTGGCATCGCCGCGGGAAGTGTGTGCGCTGGGCCGACCGCGCCGTGGGTCGGGGTCGTGAGGAAGCCCCGGCTTCGCCTCCTGGGCCTGCAACCTGTTGAGGCCGAGCCGCGCGCTCCCCGCCGGCCTTTGTGCGCCCTCGGCCCCCTGCCCCGGCCCGGGCCCGCCGGTGTCGGGTTGCGCGCGGCCCCCTTTGATGCCGCGGGCGCGGGGCGGGAGAACAATGCCCGGAGGCCTGGCCGCCGCCCGCGGACCGCTAACCCTAAGGAGTGGCCCCGCGGCCCAGCGCGACCTGGGGCGGCGGGGCCGACTCCAGCCCAGCCGCGGGTCTGTCCCCAGCTGGCCGGCAGAGGTGGGAGGGCGCAGTCAGCCTCGGCAGCGCCGGCGCAGCCCCTCACCCTAGCAGGCTCTGGGGCAGGCGCCACGGCTGGGGCCGCAGAGAAGTGCCCATGGCTCCCGCAGCTTCCCAGCCAGAGGCTGCCCAGTAGCGGCTCCCCGCCGGGCGCACCCCTGTGGAGATGGGTCACCGACAGTGTCCCTCGCGCTTGGCCGGTCCCTACTGACCTGGCCACTGGGGCGCTTCCGCCTGGTTCCGCCGCGGGCAGTGGGGGCGGGACTGGGGCTGCCCAGGGCCTGGTGACCCGCGCGTCCAGGCCTCGGCCTCAGCTAGTGGGAGACCCAAGGGGGTGTCTGAGACCCCGGAGTGGGGTGTCTGCGCTCATGCAGATGGGCGTTTTGCGGGGGCCTGGAGGGCAGCCTCCCCAGGCGCCCCGCGGCAGGGGCTCCTCCTATGCGGAATCAAATCGGGGGCGGACGCGGGGCCGTGTGTCGCCCCCACCCCAGCGCGGGGAGAACCCCGCCTGCGGGCCAGGGCCCCTCGCAGCTGGTCAGTGCCTGACCCCTTGTGCCCGGAAGAGCACCCTGCGTGTGCAGCCGACGTGGCGGCCGCCGCCCCAGCGCCCCGGGATCGAGGCTGGGGGCCCACGGCGCTGACCTGCAGTTTTCCTGACCGCAAGATGCTTTTCTCCATGTCCGCCCTTGCTCCAGCCTCGGCCAGGCTGGCCGCCGCGCCCCGCCCAGCGGTCTGCTGTGGGCCCTCACACCCTGGGGCGCTGTGCTGCCCGCCCCGGCCCCTGTGCACCCCAGCTGGCCTGAGGCCTGGGGTCTCCTGGACGCCCACAGCCGAGTGCGGGGCCCGCCCTCGGGGGCTGCCCACCTGGACGTGTGGCCCCTGGCCTGTGGCCGGGCCCTGGAGGGCCCCTCGGGAAGGAAGGCGCCGTCCGCTGCCAGGGGGCTGGGTCCCCCACAGGGCCTCTCTTCTTCGGGTTCGGGGGCCAGGCCGTGAGGAGTTTTGAATTTCAGTAAAACTCGTTTTCCAGGCGCTCCTGGTTTCTTCCTGCGGAGGGGCCTGGAGGGGCCGGGCCGGGCTGTCCCACCCGCCCAGCTAGAAGACACCCCACAGGCGCCCGCGCTCACACACACCACACGTGCGTGCACACAGACGTGCGTGCACACAGACACGCGTTCTCGCACACCCATGCAGCGCGCGCACACAGCACCCAGACATGCACGCTCACGTGCGTGCACACGCGGGCTGATTTACGTGCACACGCCCCGTGGAAGTGCACACACGTGCTCACGCCCGCCACGTAGCAGAGCTCCACACACATGTGGACGCACACACAACAACCACCCTCCACCTGCTCATACGCGTGCATGCGCACCTCCACACGCTCACACGTGCACGCGCCAGTGCATGCGTGTGCACACAGGTGCGCAGGGCTGCCCACCTGATTCGATCCCGCCCCTCTGCGTGGCGGGAGGGCTGGGCCTCTGGGCAGCGGAGCGCTGGCCCGTGGGGTGCCCGCCTGCGGCCTGCAGGTCCCACACTACCTGAGCCGGCTCCGGCCGGGCAGGGCTGGGAGGGGAGCACAGCCCCTGGGAGCCCCGGGCGGCACCCGCGTTGCCCCCGCCGATGGCCAGGCGAGGTCGCCGCCGCTCCTTAGAGGGTGCTGTACACCCCCCAGGGCTCCACCGGGCTCCCCAGCTGCTCGGGCCCCGCAGGGCCCAGCGGTGGAGCCTCTTCCTTCTGGTGCATTTGGGGGGCCCCACGGGCTCCTCAGAGCCTTGCGCTGCCTGTGGCAGCGCGGGAACCGCCTGGCCTTCTGACCCGACGTCCGCTGGGTCCTCTCCCGGTTCCAGGGCTGCGGGCAGGCGGCCGTGAGGGGTGGCCTCCCGAAGGGGCGGGTGTGGCCTGGGCGGCGGCTCTGCCCGTCCCCGTGGGCGGCGTCTGCCCGGCGTGCCCTGGGCCCGGCTGCTGAGCTCCGGGCCCGGCCCAGCCCCACGGAGCGGCCCCGTTACCCGAGCGCTGGTGGGCACGGGGACGCGGGGTTCTCGGCGGGCAGGCGGCTGGGGTGTGGACCGCACGCGGCAGGGGCGGGCGTGGGCGGCCCCGGGCCAGTGCGGGCGCCGCCGCTCTGACCGGGTCTGACTCAGCCTGCAGGAGGCCGGCACGCGGGCCCTGCAGCGGCCTGTCTCCCGCCCCTCCCCGCCCGGGCAAGCCCCGGCAGCCCCCGGCCCGCGCCGCCAGGAGAGCAGCCAGAGGCCCGAGCTCCTTCCTGAAATTCCACGCTGGCGGCCGGGTCACCCTGCCTGGTGGGCTGTGGGGGGCAGGGGGTGGGAGCCGGATGGGGGATGGGGCGGGGGCACAGGGAGGGGGTGGGGGGACCACACTGAATTGGGGGACGCAGCTCTCGGCTTTGGGCTTCTGGAAGGACGTGCTGGGCACTGGCACAGGCCAGGCTGAGTGGCCCTCGGGCGTTTCCTGGAAGGGACTCAGGCCCCACCAGAGGCGGCCCGTGCTGGGCCGGGCCGTGGGGGCTGTGGGGGGGGCCTTGGGGGGCGGGCCTGCTTCCTTCGCTAGGGGAGCACGCAGGTCGCCCGGGACTGTCCTGGAGGGGCGGGGCTGGCCATCGTCCTCCCGTTGCGAAGCCCCGAGCGTCCAGGTGTCCGGGATGCGGCGGGTGTTGGCGGCGGGCACTGCCCTGGCTGCGCAGAACCTGCCCACACAGGCCCTCCCGCTGCCGAGCCCGGCCCAGGGTGGGCGGTGCAGGGCCCGGCCAGCTGGCACCTAGACGGGAGGTGGGCCGCGGGGGCCGGCCGTTCGGGGAGCCTGCGTTGGGCCGGGGGCAACCGTTGGCGCCCCGCTCGCCGGCTGGGCTCCGTCCGCGGGCCAGCTACACTGGACAGACGGGGCAGCCCGTGTCCTGTGCTGCGTGCGTGCAGCCGTGCCGGGTGCTCCTGTCCGCAGGTGCGTCCACTCCCGGGCGCCCCGCCCGCCGTCTGGACCGTGGTCGGCGTCCCCAAAGCTGCTTGTCGTGCGCCGGCCGTGACCCTTTCCTCCGGGGGCACGTCGGCGCTGCGGTCAGGCCAGCCCACTGCCCCCCACGTGGGGCCCCAGGCCTGGGCCTCTGTGAGGGGTCCCTGCGGGGACTTGTGCCCGCAGCAGCCCGGCCAGCGCTCTCGCGGCCATGCGGGCGGAGGGGCAGCCGGTCCTGCAGGGAGCAGTCGCGGGGCGGCTGGTGGGCGGCCTGGCTGGTGTCCACGCTGCGCTCCAGGGGTCCCATCCACCTCCAGACCTGCTGCCCGGGCTCAGCGCGGCCCTGAGCAGGCACTGGGCGGACCCCGCTCTGCCGTCCTGGGTGCTGCCTGGCGGGGGGCCCGAGCCAGCCCCCCGGGCCACGTGCTTCCTCCTTGCCCCAGCTCCTGCCCCGGTGCTGGGAGCCGCAGGCCCTCGCTGTCCAGAGGAACTGCTGCGGCCACACTGGCCGCTGGGTCGGCTCAGACACTTCCCCTCGCATGTGGCTGAGGGTTTGACAAGGCGGGTCCCCGGGGGCCCCCAGGGCAGGATTGAGGGCTGGGGTCCGCTGTTGGAGCCAGCCCCTCCTGGGGGGCTGGGAGCGGCCGTCCTGATGTCCCGCGCAGCCGCGCCTGCCCCGGGCGCCCTCTCCCAGCCTGCCGAGTGTCTCGGCCCTGGGGGCAGGGGGTCAGCCGGGGCAGGAGGGCCGGGGCCCCTCCCCGGCCCCACCTCCGGCTGGGGGCACCCCGCTCGCTTCCCGGCCCCCCTCCTGCTGCCGGGTCAGCACGTGCCCCGCGCGACGCCCTCCCGTGCTCGTCTCCCTCGGGGTCGGGCCCACCGGCGGGCCTGGGTCAGCACCGGGCAGCAGGGCCTTGCTGATTTGGTCAGTCGGCCTCCAGCCCCGAGGCTCCTGCCTGGCAGAGGACCTGACGGGTCTGGGGTCCGCTCCACACCCCACACTGGAATAATCGGGGCTGTCCGGGGGTGGCCCGGCCTAGGGGTGCTCAGAGGCAGGCGGGGCAGCGAGGGGCCCGCGAGCGCGGAGGCCGGTGCCCAGGAAGGCCCGGGAGCCGCTTACCCAGGAGAGGGCCGCTGCCCGGGCCGACCTGTCCCTGGTGACGCGGCCGCTGCTGCCCCCCGGCGTCCACTGGCTTCGGGGTGGGCTTCCAAGTGGTTGGCGGGGGAGAGGCGGGCCAGCCTGGCTGCGGCCGGCTTGGGGTCCCCCGCTCTGGTGGGCGTGCGGCCAGCCCCGGCCCTCACCGCCCCCTCCCCCGGTGCCCGCGGCCCCTGCCCGCCGCTCCCCGCCGACGTTCAAGGCATCTGCGTGACCTGTGCCCTGCGGGGGGGCAGCGGCGGGTACAGCCCCTTCCGGGCTGCCGGATCCTGGGCCGCCCCACCAGCAGGCCCTGCCCGCGGCGTCTGGGGGCCGCTGCCCGAGGTGACCTCTCGCAGCCGGCTCGCGGGTGGGAGGCCTGGGGGTCCCGCTGGCCCTGCCCGCCCGCCTCCCCAGCACGGGCCCCTCCGGCGGGGCGGGGACCCCAGGGCGGCGGCAGCGGCCCCGGCCGAGCCTGCCCTGAGGGGCGCCCGCTTCTGCCGTCTCACTGTGCAGAGCAGCGCAGGCCCCACAGGGGCCCTCGGCGAGCGTCTGGGCCCAGAGCAACACGGGCCACGGCACGGAAAGTGGGGTGCCCACCAGCCTCGCTCCCCCGTGTGGGGGTGTGAGGTGTGTGGGGTGTGCGGCCCCCTGGGCGGGGAGCGAGGCGCCGCCACCAGCATCACCAGGCGAGCAGGTGCTCCTGCTCTGGGCACTCGGCTCCTGGAAGGGCCGGGGCCCCCGCCGTGGAGGGGTGTGTGGGGTGCCTCGCTGCCAGGTGGGCGCCCCCTCCCAGCCCCCGGTGGCGGCCCGGGGGACTCCTGGCGCTGAGCAGGTCATGGACGCTGCCTCCCGGGGGAGGCCCTTCCTCTTGCTGCCAGCTCGGGACACGGACCCGGTCCTCGGTCCAGCGGGAGAGGCCTTGCCGCCTTGGCCACCCCCGAGCTGCTGGATGCGCAGGCCCCGCCGGGCCCCTGTGACAGCCACGGTGGCGTCCACTCTGCAGCAGCAGCCCCAGTCTCCCAGCAGTGACCCCCAGCTCCTGAAGGACGGGTGGCAGCCAGGCCTCAGCACGGTGGTTGCAGTGTGGGCGCTAACAAGAGCCCCCAGACCAAAGCCGAGGGCTGTCGCAGCCGCGGGGCCTGCGGCTCGGCCCCAAGGACAGGCCCACGGGACGGGGCAGCGTCCGGGTCTCCCCCGCGCAGCTGCTCGAGGCCTCGGGCTCCAGAGCGGCCGCCGCGGGGTCCATCCCACAGCGGGGACGAAGGGCCTGCTGTGGCCCCAGAGAGCCCGCCGGAAGCGCCCGCGGAGGGCCGGCCACCGTCAGCACGCCGGGCAGCACTGGCCAGCGGGGCGTCACCGCTGGCCCCGGAGGCGGTGTCAGGACACCCGTGTCCCAGCTCTCTGGGAGAGGTCGGGCGACGCAGCAGCAGCGGCTCTCGGAGGCGCCAGGCCGGGCCCCGGGGCGCCCCTCGGGGTGGAGGCTGGAGCGGGGCGTCTCGGACAAGGGCTCCGGCCCCTCGAGGTCGGTGGCTGGACAGGCCATTGTCTGGCCGCTCTTCTCCTCTCCCAGCCTCTGGTCCTCCTTTCTTTGGAGACTGGGACAGTCTCTCGGCGCCACCAACCCTGGGTTACATTCTCTTTCAGGGTGCCCCACCCATAAATCTGATTGAACCATTTTTCAATCCTGTGGCTGATTGGGCCATTTAGCACCAATCAGCTCACAGCTCGCACCTGATTGGTCCATTCCAGGATCCTGGCACACACATAAAAGGGCGCTTGCCGGGCCCTGAGGAGCCGCAGCCACAGCCACAGCGGCTTGCGGGGCTGAGCCCAGCACCTGGGTTCCAGGAGCCCTGGGGGGTGGGCGCCCCAGCTGGGCAGGTGCCTCAGCCCCTGTGTGGCCCCCAGCGCAGGCTAGAGCACCCCAGGAGCAGGCCAGGAGGGTGAGGTGAGCGCAGCAGGCGTCCGCGCCCCCAGCAAGGCCACCGCACTGGCCGGGCAGGTGACCGCAGGGGTGCAGGCCAGCAGGCGGCGAGCTGGCCTCCCTGCTGGCTGCCCACTCGTGGGCCCCGCGGGTTCCGCCCTCAGGGCCACGTTGTGGCGGCAGCCCAGGCCAGCTCCCGGGAGTCTCTGAGCCACGTTGCCGTGAGCGGGCGCTGCGGCCCTGGACCCCGCCCCCAGGCCCAGGGAGCAGGCGGCCGGGCGGATGTGCACTTGGGGGGGGCGCCAGCGACCCCACTCCGGGCGTGCAGGCTGCGGGGACCCCTGCCGGAGGCCCGAGAGGACAGGTGCGCCCCCTCCGCAGCCGTCAGGAAGGCGGCCGCCTCGCCCCTGAAAGCAGAGCGGGGGCCATGCGGTCAGGCAGGTGGGGGCACGGGAGCAGCGCTGGCCGTGCCCACGCGCAGCAGAGCGGGGCCGGCAAGCAGCGAGGCTGGGGGGACGCTCGGGCCGCCTGGGCGCCCAGACCCGCTCGGGACCATGTGCCTCCCAGCGCCCTGGAGGACCGAACCCAAGGGGCGCCTCGGCGAGGGTGGGGCGGCCGTTCTCCCTCCGGAACGGCCCCGGGCGGACCCGGCCCTGCATCCTGAGCGTGGCGGCCCCTGGGGTGTCTGCCCTTCAGTGACGGGGGGCCCCTGACCCGGGCATCTCCCCGCCCTCGGCCCGTGCGGGCTCTGGGCAGAGCCTGGGAGAGTCCAGTCCCCGGGGGCTTCGGTTTGCTCTCAGACAAGGGGGTGCGGGCGGCGGCTGCCCCTGAGGCGTGTCCACAGGCCGAGGCCAGGGCCCCCGCGGGGTCCACGCGGTGCCTCAGCCGCAAGCCTTGGACCCCGAGCCCCTTCCCGGCCGCTGACCCCGGACACCGGCTAGCACCTCGGGGTCAGCAGGCGCAGGACCACACCGGGCCGGTGGGACGGGCCCTGGGCCCCCAGCGCCGGAGGCAGGACCCTGCCCCAGCCTGGCCGGCCGCTCCGCAGTGCTCGGGGACCTCGGCTGGGCCAGCAGGGCTGGGGGTGCCCGCTCCTAAACGGGTGTCTAGCGGGCCCCTGCTTGGGCCAGGCCCGGCGGCCACAGAAAGGGCCGCCCAGGGCCGCCGGGGCTTAGATTGATGCCCGTATGGGCCCCAGGAGGGCTGTGGTCTGAGGGGCGGCCTCCGTGGCCCCCTTTCCGTCGTGTGCACCCGCTCTGGGCAGCTGTCCCTGCTGCAGGCCACAGAGTGCCCGGGCCCCGTCACCAGGCCCGGCCCCGCGCTGCTGCCCGCCTGTCCCGGGCCCTGGGCCCCCGTGGCAGCGGACAGCCACGTTCCGGTGGCCGGGTGCCCTCCTTCCCACGGACAGGGCTCGGAGCCCTCGTCCCTGTGTGTCCCGCGGCCCCAGGGCGCTGCGGCGGGGAGCCGCCCGTGGCGAGGAGCTGCCGAGGGCCCGCAGGGCTGGGCAGCCAGGTGGCCAGCCCTGGGCAGCACTGTCCACGTGGCGCCTGCAGCCCGTGCGGCCCAGCGAGTGCACGCGTCTGTGGTGCTGGCCGCGGGGCCCTGGACGCGTGTGGTCTTGGTAGGGCTGGGCCGGCCCCGCTGTCCTCCTGTGTGGCCCCGGCCCCTCGGCCCCCTGACCCGGAAGGCACGTCCATCTGGGCGCTCACTCCGCCCCGTCCCCAGCTGCTGGCCCGGCCCCGGAGCTGGCCTTGTGGAGGGCGCTGCCTCCGCCTGGGCAGTGCAGCCCTCGCCGTCCTGCGTGCCTGTGCCGGCCCGGCCGAGTCCCCTCAGGCCCGCTCGGTGCCCACCGCTCCCTCTGGTCACTGCCCAGCCCTCTGTGGCCAGCGCTGGCCACACGGGGCCCCGCCTGACTGCAGCTGCGGGGGGGCCGTGCGGGGCTGGCGTCGGTGGGGCGGGAGCGCTGCCTTGGGCCAGGCTCGGGTCTGCCCGACCCTGGGCTTCCGGCCAGCGGCTCCTCACGTCCTGGGAGCTGGGTGTCCGGCTCTGGACCCGTCCTCGTGCACGCAGGCCCCCACCTAGCTGCTGTCCCTCCACGCGCCTGTGGGGCGTTCTCGCGTAGAGGGGTCCCCGCACACGGAGAGCGTGGGTCCTCGGGGCCGGGACCTCGGGTGGGGGCAGGCCCTGGGCCTGTGCTGCGGTCAGAGGCCCCGGCCAGGGGCCAGGGCCGGTGCCGCCGGACAGTCTTGCCTTCCTCACTCCGGGAACAGGCCGTTCCAGGGGTTCACCCCGAGCCCTGTCAGCTCCGTCCAGCTCCAGCCCTTTCTCGCACTCCCACCGCTGGCCCCGCTGCCCACCCTCGCGTGGACGCGCCTGCCCGGGCACAGCGCGGCCTTGCCCCCCAGGAGCCAGCCTCTGGCCCCCTCCCTGCACCAGCAGCAGGCGCTGCTCTGGGCCGCGCCCTCCGCCTGTGGGAAGGGGTCCCCCACTGGTCTCCCCGAGGCTGGGGGGTGGTGGCAGGGGCACCTGGGAGGGGGCGCACTGCCCGCGCCCTCTGGGGGTGCCCTCGGGAGCCAAGGAGGCTCCGGCGCCCCCTCCCGCTGTCCCTTTACCGTCCTCTGCGCGGCTCCGGCCCGGCTCCGAAGCCGCGGCAGGTCCTGCCGACCCCTGACCGCAGAGGCAGCTGCCGCCTCTCCCGGGCGCGGAGTGTGCCGGGGCCAGGCCGCGGCCCTGGTGTGTGGGCCCCCGGCCCAGCGGGGGCGTGACCTCGGCCGAGGGGCCCCGCCGGCCCGGACCCTGCCTGGGCGCTCCGGGGGTGCGCTGGCCTCTGCCCGCCGAGACCGGGGCTGTGCGGGGCAGGCTCGGTCACCCTTGGTGCCGGCGAACGTGGGGCTAAGCCGCTGCAAGCCCAGGGCCTCGAGGGCGTCCGTCGTGGGCCAGCGCGCCTGTCCGGGAGAGCTGACCCTCCCCGCGGCCTCCCCCGCTGTCCGCGGGGCCGCGCTCCTCCCCCGCCCCGTGACTGCGCGCCCCGCCCCCTCCCTGCCGCCCCGCCCACCATGCGCGTGGCCGCAGTCCCTGGACCCCGCTGCAGCTCTGACCCCCGCCCAGGTGGTCATCTGCAGGGGCGGGGCTCGCGGGCCGCATTCCGATCATAGCGGCGGGCGGGGGTGCCGGCCTGGGCCGGTCCAGGGGGGTGGGGACCAGGCCTTGACGGGGATGCATTCCTGTGGGGACTCCCCGGAAGGCAGGTCTCGGGGTCACTGGTGCTTGGCCTCCCGGCGTCCGAGACACTTGAGACAGCGGCGGGGTGGGGGGCGCACTCGAGGCGCCCTGGGTGGGCGGCTCCCGGGGCTCCGGCCGCCTGCTGCCCGGCGGGTCTGGCTCTTCTGCGGTGCACCGGCCGCCTCCCGCTCCGGCCAGGCCGTGGGCGGGCCCCTCCGGGAGAGGAGAGCAGAGGCCGGGCGGGGAGCGGACGCGGCCTCGGGGGCTTGCTGGGCTGGCGGCCGCTGCCGGTCACCCCGGCGGAACTCCTCGCCCCACCTCTGTCCCCAGGGCTCCCCGAGCGTCTTGCGGGGGGCCGCCCGGGAAGACAGCCGCCTCCCCCTCCCGCAGCCCCCCGCCCCGCCGCCTCCCCAGCACGGCCCCTGGGCCCGCCCCGCCCCCCGCCCCCGCCACGCCCCTGCCGGTCCCCCCACCCCCAGCCTGGGCCGCCGCACCGCTGTCCCCCCGCCTCGCGGCCCGCGCGCTCCCGGCCCACACCCGCGGCGGGCTGGGGGAGCAGCTCCTCAGATGTTGGGGCTTTGAAATCCCGCTCAGTAGTTCAGCCAAAGAAAATCACATCAAGGCCTGTCGGGGAAGGGGTCACGGCTGTCGTGTCTCCGCACCGGTGGCCCGACGGCACAGTCCGGGCGCGGCCGGACGCTTCTTCCTTCGTCACCAGAGTCCTCTGTGTTCCGAGGACGTTCGTGGAAGTCTCGGGGGCCGCGCCCTGTGTGGGGCCGCCGGTCGGGGCCCCGGAAATGGGGGCCCTTGAGCTGTCACTGCCCCCAGGGGCCCCAGCCTGGACCTCTGGGCCCCGCTGCCCCCGGCACTGCGCTGCTGTGTCCTGCTCTGCGGCTCCCTGAGGGCCAGGCCGCCTCTGGCGGGCCCGGAACCAGGAAGTGGTGGAGCAGGAGGGGCGAGGCCGGGACCCCCACACCGGTCAGGACCCGTCCCGGCCAGCCCGCTCAGCGGTGGCCGCAGACCCACCGGAGGGCCACGGGCGCTGCCTCAGGGGCTGGGCGGGCCGCACCGTGGAGCCCGCCTGTGAGGAGCCGCTGGCCAGGCCCCTGCTCGCCGCTCGGAGGCCTTGGGTGGGGCCCGGCCGGGGACCCCAGCCCTCCCGGTGCTGGACACAGCGAGATGGGGCCCTGGGACCTGTGAGCGGGGGCGGGCTGGCCGCTGCTGCGGTGCGACCGGTGGGGGAAGGGCCCCTGGGGAGGCCGGCAGGAGGCGGACACTGGGGGCCGCGCGCGGGGGCGGGGCTGGCCTGGGCCTCCGCCTGGCTCGGGGGCCTCCGCGGCGCTGGCCTGCCGCCCGCGGGTGGAGACGGGGCACGGCCAGACCAGCTCTGTCCAGTCGGCCGCCCCGCCAAGCCGCTCGGCCCCCCGACCCGCGTTCGCCCAGTCAGGCCGGCCACTTCAGGGGCGCCCGAAGCTTCGTGTCCGTCACTCAGAAGTGCGCCCCTGCCAGCACCCCGCCGGGGGGAGCAGGCACGGCGGCAGCACCCCGCGGCCAGTGGTGCCGGGGGGCGGGGGGCTGGTTCCCCCGTGACCCGACAGAAATCCTCTGGTCAGCACATCAGCTTGCTGTCCACTACGGGGGCCAGGTCAGGGGGACCCCCGGGACCGCGTGGAGGCGCCAGGGGGACGGGGAGGGCAGGGGACGGCCAGTGGGGGCGGGGGGCGACACTGAGGGCCGGTCAGTTCAGAGTAATAGGGAGCAGCCTCGACTTCTCTGGGAGAAGCTCCCCCGCGAGGACGGCGGCGAGCCGGCCCTGGGCGGCACTGGACGAGGGGTCGTGACCCCAGGGCCCGGCCTTCCCAGGGATGCGCAGGTTCCCGCCCAACTCCGGGCGTGTGGCTCCCCCTGGGGGTGGGGAGTGGAACGACAGCCTGCGGCGGCCCTCAGCAAACAGGCGCCGGGGCTGGGGGCAGCTGGGGAGTTTCTGTGGGGACCCCTGAGCCTAGCCCGGGCCCGGGGCACAGTGCCACCCCTCAGGGAGGCCCCTGGACCCCCGCATGAGCCCTTCTTGGGCCTGTGCCGCCTTGGGGCTCAGGTTCCTGTCTTTTGGGGTGGGGATCCTGCCTGGCCCCCCAAGGTCAGGAGGAAACCCAGGCGAGGAGCACCGTGGGGTCCCGCCAAGCATGGACTGTGCCCCGACCGGCTGCCGCCTTCTCGGGCTGCCCCCCCAGGCCGGTGCGGGGCGTGCGCCTGTGGCCTGGGATGGCCTGGGTCACCTTGCCCAGCGCGGCCCCCACGGGCTGCTGACCCTGAGCCAGGCCAGGTCGCAGCCCTGACGGTGAGGACAGGCTGGGGCTGCGCCCACTCGTCCAGGAGCCCACAGGGGGTCCTGGGGACCCCCCTGCAGCATCTGCTCCCCGGAAGCTCGGGGGGTCAGACGGCCAAGTCAGGGCGCCGTGGCCGCGGGTCAGTCCCCACGGTGGCTGACCCCCTGCCCACAGCGCCCACCCCTGCGGCCTCCCGCACCCCACCCCTGTGCTCTCCGGAGGGTGTGGCCCCGCGAGGGCGCCCGAGGATCCGACCCCTCGGGTGAGGTTGCCCGGTCCTGGCTAGAGGGTGAGGGGTACTGAGACTGGCCTGTGCGCCCCCTCCAGAAGAGGGGACCCCCGATACGGGTGAAGGTTCCTAGAACGTTGTAAGCCCCTCCCCAGGCTGTATCCCCAGACCCCGCCTTCTGGGTGTGTGGGAGATGGGAGCGATGGGCGAGCGGGAGGGGTGCGGCCCGCTGGGGTGCTCCGAGGGAGCCTGCTGGCCCCCAGAACCAGGGGTCCTAGTGTTTCCGAGCACGGCAGCGTCGTTGGAAGGAAGGTGTGAGCGTTATTTTTGACTCTTGGGGTGCGCGGGGTCCTCTTTGCCCTCCTACCCTCAGCGCCTGTGGCGGGGGCGTGCCCATGTCAGGGGGTGTGTACCGTGGCAACGAGGGCCTGCTGGCTCTGGCCTGAGGTCTCTGAGACGCTCTTCCAGTGAAATTGGGTCAGCGCGGGGCTCCCCCACTGCTGCTGGCGCTGTTGGGGCACGAGGCCCCGCTGAGACTCAGGTGATTGCGTCTGGCACGCCCCGCTTCCGAAAGGGACACGGTGTCCAGCCGCCCTGCGCCCACGCGGCAGCCCTGCCCTTTGAACACCTGGATCGATCACCGTCTGGTTCGGAGCTGGGGGCAGCGGGGACACGCCGGGGCAGCCGCAGCCCGGAGGGCCTGGCCCCAGGACAGCACACAGGGCCCCTGTGGGCCGTGGTGGGAGAGCAGCGCGGAGCGTGTGGGGCACGTGCCGATGGCTGTGCAGACACCGGGCAGGCGTGTGAGCTGTGCGTGTGCAACCGTGTGGCGTGAGCTTCACGTGGATGCACGTGTGTGAGCTGTGTGTTGTAGGTGTGTGAGCTGCGTGTGCACACGTGTGCATGCAGACTGTTCGGCTCCGCCTGTGCCTGTGCCTCAGTCTCTTCATCTGGAGATCGGGGCGGTGCCTGGCGGCACAGTCTGCGGGGCGCCCCAGCCAGGGGTGAGGCAGTGGAGGCGGCTCCTCCCCACGGCACCCTGCTGCCCCGGGGCAGGGACTGGGGAGCTCACAGGACCCGCCCTGGGGGCGCAGCAGCCATGCGAGGAGGAGAGGGTGGGGGGGGCCGCCTGACCGAAGTCAGATTCAGGGGACCCGGGCCCCAAGTTGGTGGGGACAGAGAGGCTGTAGGCAGCGACGCTCCGTATTCCGGTGGGAGAGTGACCCGAGGTTTGGGGAAGGCCCCGCCTGTGCCAGGACGGCCCTGGGGTGGCCGCGCCCGAGAGCCCCTTCTGGGGTGGGGTGGGGTGAGCAGGTAGCTCCCACCAGGACTGTCCAGGGCGCCCGGTCTCAGTAACCCCGACATTTTGCTCAGCCAGGCGGTGCCCCCCCCCCCCGCGACTCCCCCTCCCCCCCCACTCTCTCCTTCAGGGTTCTCAGGAATGCGCCTGGAACCCCTGTGGGCGGAGGGGGCGGAGGGGGCGGGCCCGAGGGGTCCAGGCTGCTGGGGAGGGGGAGCGGGCGCGGGGGCGGGAGCTGGCGTTGCGACGGGAGGAAGCCGATTGCAGCGAGCTGAGCGCCTAAAGTTTCAGCGGGGCCAAGCCAGGGCCTCGGTCTGGGGGGCTCAACCTAGGAGCTCTGTTGGCCCCACAGGCACCCCCCAGCTCGGAGGGGTGGGCGTCTGCTGGGTCCTTTCACTGGCCGCTCCGCCTCCGGCCTCTGCATCCACCGCTGCGCTCCGAGGCTCCGCCCCGCGCCTCCGGGGCCCGCCTGTGGGCGGGGCGGGGCGGGGCGGGGCGGGGCGGGGGGCCGGGCTCCCCTCAGCGCGAGGGGCCGCGCGCCTCACAGCCCCATGGCGCCCCTGCCCGGCGGCCGCTGCCGCCTGCTGCTCCTCGCCTGCTGCCTCGCCGCCGCCCGGGCGGACCTGCTCGACTGGCTGTGGTCCCAGGGCACGGCCGTCCCCGAGGACAGAGCCACGCCCGTGGCCCCCCGGGATGGCCTCCCCCAGCGGAGCACGGCCCCGGCCAGCCCCAAGCCGCCCCCGGAGAGGCGCGAGGCCGGCCTGACCGGGGCCCCCGCCGCCCCCGCCGGCAGCCGGGCGGCGAAGGAGGAGAACCTCGCCGGCGTCGGGGCCAAGATCCTGAACTTGGCCGAGGGCATCCGGAGCTACGTCCAGCTGTGGGATGACCGCACCCCTGCCCCCGCCCCGAGCCCCTCTGAGAGCTCCACCAGCGCCGAGCCGCCGGGCCCCGCGAACCCCACGGACCCCCTCCCGGGCGCCTCCAGCGCCCCCCAGGAGGCCGGGGCGCACGTCTGGCCGAGCGGCGGTGCCCCGAGCTCGCCAGACACGTGGACCACAGCCCCGCCAGAGCCCACGCAGCCGCCTCCCGCCCTGGGCGGGCCCCTGTTACCCCTCGGGGAGCCCCCGGCGCCCCTGCCAGCCCCAGGTAGATGGACCCTCTCCTCCGCGCCCGCCGGGCCCCCGCGCTGGGGACGCCGGCAGGGACTGGCCGGGCCCGGCCCCCCACACCGGCACCTCGCTACCCACCGGCTCGGTGCACGCCCGCTGCCCCCCGTGGTGGGCTCCCCGGGCACTCGCGCGGCCCCCCCTGCTCTCGCCTCTGACGCCCCTGCCGGCCCGCCTGGGAGCCTGCCCTCGGCCCTCGCTGGGCACGGTGCTGCTCCCGCTCCTCTCGCGCTGGACGCCGCGGGGCTCGCTGACCGCCCCTCGCTGCCGGGGGCCGGCCTGCTGGACGCCGCGGGGCTCGCTGACCGCCCCTCGCTGCCGGGGGCCGGCCTGCTGGACGCCGCGGGGCTCGCTGACCGCCCCTCGCTGCCGGGGGCCGGCCTGCTGGACGCCGCGGGGCTCGCTGACCGCCCCTCGCTGCCGGGGGCCGGCCTGCTGGATGCCGGGGGCCTCGCTGACCGCCCCTCGCTGCCGGGGGCCGGCCTGCTGGACGCCGCGGGGCTCGCTGACCGCCCCTCGCTGCCGGGGGCCGCCCCGCACGCCAGCGGCCACTGCCTGCCCCTGCCGCCCGCCCTGCCCGCCTGCGGCCGCCTGGGCATCAGGCGGGCCTGGCTGCCCAACCACCTGCGGCACTCCAGTGGCGGGGAGCTGCGGGCCGCTGCGCGGGCCTGGGGGGGCCTCCTGCAGACCCACTGCCACCGCTTCCTTGCATGGTTCTTCTGCCTGCTGCTGGCGCCCCCGTGCGGCCGCCGCCCGCCGCCCGCGCCCCCGCCCTGCCGCCAGTTCTGCCAGGCCCTGGAGGACGCGTGCTGGAGCCGCCTGGGGGGGCGCGGGCTGCCGGTGGACTGCGCCTCCCTGCCGGCCCAGGAGGATGGGGGCTGCGTGTTCATTGGGCCGGCCGCAGGTAACCCGCCGCCCCGCTGCCGGCCGGGCCGCCCGGGCAGGGGCCGCGGCCGGAAGCAACGCCCCCGGCAGTCTTGCTCAGAGGGTCCTCCCGGGCCTGTGGGTGGGGAAACCGAGGCACACGCCGGGGTGCGGCCTGTCCGAGGGAGCCGTCCTGGCCGCCTGGGGTCTGACCCCGCCGGCCTGAGCTCCAGAGGCCGCCGGGGGGCATGGGGGGCCCCACTGCTCTGGCCAGAGTTGGGGTGCTGCCCCGGGACTCCGCCCGGGTCCCTGAGCGCCGAACCCAGCCCCCCGGCGGCCCGCACCGGCACCCGTGGGGGAGGGGAGAGGTCCAGCCTGGGCCCGCTCTGGGGTGAGCCGCCGGGGTCACGTGGGCTGCTGCCACCCCCCCACGGCGCCCGGCGGCCTTGACCTGCTCCTGTCCCTGGTCATTGGGCTTTGGAGTTGCCGGGGGGCAGGGCCGCTGGAATGCAGGTTCCCCAGCTGCCTGCCAGGCTCCCGGGGTGTGCTGGGGTGACCCTGGGCCGTGCCAGCGTGGGGTGCGGTGTGGGGGGAGGGTCAGTGGGTGCCGTGCCGATGGCCGCTGGGGTCTGGCCCCAGGGAAGAAGCAGAGGACACGTGAAGGGCAGTGCCTGCCGGGTTCCAGGCCCCGAGGGAGTGGGGGGCAGTGTCCTGTGGGCCCTCAGGCCCTGGGGGATGGGGCGGGCGGCCGCACAGCCGTCCCCCAGCAGGCCGGCCCAGTGGCCAGAGGGGGCTTCTCACTGCACACCGCAGAGGCCCGCTTGGGGCCGTGTCCGGGCAGCCCAGGCCTCTGTCCGGCGGCTGCCTGTGGCTCTCGGGACCCCGGGGACGGCCTGGCGGTCTCCCTCCTGCTCTCGCTGCTCTGGTTGCGCAGGCAGGGCCCCGTGGCCAGCAAGGGTCCCGGGGAGCGGGGCACTGGGACCCGAACACCCTGGGGTGAGTGAGGCTGGGGAGGGCAGGGCGCCCAAGCTGCCTGCCGGGGCTCCCCACCCAGCGCCTGTCTCTCCTCAGTGACACCCGGGGAGGCGGGCAGAGCGGCCACCGCCCACGCTGGGTGTCCCAGGGCCCTGGCCCCGCGCCCCCAGGGCAGCCCGCCTCCCTCCACCCTGGGAGGCAGGTGGGGGGCTGCCCCGCGCTGGGGTTCGGGGCGCTCAGTCCCTGCGGCTCCCCCAGGGCTCCCCGCTGCGGCAGGGGAGCGGGTGGGGCAGAGCTGGGGCCTGCTGGCGAGGCCCCCGGGACCGGCCCCTCCAGGAGCTGCCGCGGGGCGTCGGACAGGAGAGCCCTGCTCCGGGGCCCCCGCGGGCCGGGGCGTCCACTGCAGGGCTCGGGCCACCCGGCCAGGCTGGGGCAGGCAGCGGCGGGCGGGTCCTGGGGGTCCAGGGGGCAGGGCCGTCTCGGTGGCCCTGGCTGCTGCTTGGGTCCCACGCGGGCCCCTGGCGAGGAAGTAGGCACCCGCACGTCTCTGGGCACTTGGAGGTGTGAGCAGCGGCTGCGCCGTCTGCTGGGCGGCGGGGGCGCCCAGCGCGTTTGGGGGCTGTCTGCGGGGGGCTGGCCGCCTGCCTCAGGCCAGGGTGGACGCTCCGTCACGCAAGGCCGCCTTGCTCCGCTCTGCTGCCTGGAACGGCCGCCTGGCCGCAGCCCCCGCTGTCGGTGGCCCTGGCCTTGTCCGAGCTGCCCCGCGTGGGCCACAGCAACTCGGTCGGGCTCCGCGCGCTGGACTGCCGGGGCGGCGGGCGAGCGGGGAAAGGGGCTGTGTGTCCCGCACCGTCCCAGCAGCTGTCCCGTCCTGCTCGCGGCCACGGACTCGGGGCAGGATGGCAGAGCTGACCAGGACGTTGGTGCCCTGTGTGTGGGTGTGGACGCTTCTTTCTCTTTTTTTTAACGATTTATTTATGCACACAAGAGCTGGGGTGCAGGCCAGAGGTGGGGGGTCAGCGGACTCCCCAGAGACAGAGTGGGGAGCAGACAGGCGGATCCACTGAAACACACTGCTGAGGGGGCAGCGGGGAGACAGGAGGGGTCTGCTGCGCCCTGCGGGAAGCTCCCTGGCCGGGGATGGAACTCGCGCCGCAGGGGCTGTGGACGGCTGCATAGGCTGAGACCGCCTCCTGCGCCCGGGAGGCCCCCAAGATGCATCTTGTAGCGCCAGCAAGGGCCGCGTGTGCCGGGGGGCTGAGGGGCGCAGGCCAGTGGGACTTTTACCCGATGCTGAGGGTCTCCCGGCTGGCCCAGCGCCCCCAGATGCGCTCGCGTGTCGTGCTCACACCCTCACGCGGCCTGGCTCAGCACTGGGCGGTGGAGGTGGGCCCCGGAGTGGGCGGGTGCGCGGCCCGGCTCCTGCCCCCGCCGCCCGCTGGCCTGACCGGTGTCTCCTCTTGCAGACGGCGCGCCCGCGGAGCTGGGGCTGCTGCAGCTGCTGGGGGTGCCCCCGCCGCCGCAGGTCCGGCAGGTGGACGACCCCGACGTGGGCGCGGCCTTCGCCTTCGGGCCGGCCTCGGGCGGCGGCCAGGCGGCCATCAAGCACTTCCCCGGCGGCGTCTTCTTCCGCGACTTCGCGCTGCTGCTGCGGGTGCGGCCGGCCTCGGGCGCCGCGGGCGTGCTGTTCGCCGTGACCGATGCGGCGCAGGAGCGCGTGGCCGTGGGCGTCAAGCTGGGTCCGGCGCGGGCAGGCTGGCAGGACCTGCAGCTGCTCTACAGCGAGCCTGGCGCCGCCGCGACGCGCGTGGCCGCCGCCTTCCGCCTGAACGCGCTCGCCGGCCTCTGGACGCGCCTGGCGCTCAGCGTGGACGGCGACCGGGCCGTGCTCTTCCAGGACTGCCGCGAGGTGGGGCGCCAGCGGCTGGAGCGCGCCCCCTGGCCGCTGCCGCTCAGCCCCGGTGCCGGCCTCTTCGTGGGGCAGGCGGGGGCCGCGGACCCGGACAAGTTCCAGGTGAGTGGGGCTGGCGGGGCGGGGCGGGGCGAGTGTGCTTGGGGTCCCAGGGCAGCTCGGCGCCAGGTTCCCCCACCCCCGCACCTGGCCCCGCCTTTCTCCCAGGCCCCCAGCGCGGCGCTGCGTTCACACTGAGCTGGTCACCGCATGTTGGAAACGGGCCCGGGAGGGGCTGGCCTGGCCCCGTGGCCGGGCATGCTCCGCACTGGGCCAGGGCCCGCCATGGTGGGCGGCCCTGCGTGGCTTTTCGCCATCGCGGCGCCCAGCTCCTGGCCCTGGGGTCCCCGGCGGCAGCGGGAGGCCCAGCCCCCACACCGTGGTGACCTTTAGCTGGAAGCCGGCCCGTGGGGTCGGCTGATCTCAGCCCCGCTGGCAGCTGCCCGGGCAGACGGGCGGCCCTGTGTGCTGAGGGCCGGACAGAGAGTTAATTATTGCCCGGACAAAGGCCGCTTGGTTTCGGGCTTCTGAGGGCCGGTGACCAGGTCTGAAAGCTGACCTTTCGCCTTGGCGGGAGCATCAACCCTGGGCCTGGGGCCACGGGACCTTGAAGCCAGCTGGCGTCGCTGAGCGGGGCCTTGCCCTCGGTGGCCAGCTGGAGTGGTGCACACTGACTATGGGCACACACAGAACACAGGTGCACATGGCACACGTCACGCGCAGAACATAGGCGCACATGTGTGCGCAGAACATGGGTGCATGCGGCACACAGAAAACAGGCACATGGAGCCCGGGCACCCACGACACAGGCGCACGCGGCACAGACGTGGGCAGGGGCGCGGGCGCACACAGCTCACGGGCGCGGTCCAGGCAGGAGGGGCTTGAGGACGGGCCTCAAGGACGCGGCCCACCCGTGCCCTGCGGGAAGCCGCCCCCGCCGCCCGCTGTGTCCAGCCCTGGCTGGGCTCCACTGGCCTGCTCCGGCCAGCTCCCTGGGCACCCCAGGTCCTGGCGCTGAGCACACGGGCGTGAGGGCGCCGGGCGGGGCCTCTGGGAGCAGGACCTGGTGCCGGAGCAGCCCCCAGCCCCCAGCCCCCAGCCCCGGCCTCTCCAGGGAACGCGAACCCCAAGGGAGGAGAGGCCTCCCCACTGCGGGCCAGCTCCGCCTTCCTGCCTGGGAGGGAGCCCCAAGCTGCTGCAGCCTCCCTCGGCCCTTGTGGGCCTGGAGCGCCCCCGCCTGTCCACTCGCGGGCTGGGCAGACCGGCTGGCCCTTCGCCCCCGCCCCCTGCCCCGCATCTCAGTCTGGGGGGGCTGGTGCTGTTTGCTCAGCCCTCAGCACCATGGGGTGTGGTGTGCGCTGACCCGGGACCCGCCGAGCTGGCTGGGAGCCGCCGCCTGAGCCCCCACCCGGCCTGGCTCTCGGGCGCCCGCCGGAGCGGAGCTCGGGGGTGGAGAGGCTGCCTTCCTCCCGGCCCCCGGCCCCCGGCCCCTCTGCTCCCGGCCGAGTGTTGTCCAGCCTCTGGAAGAGCTGGGCGAGGAGGTGCCCGCAGAGGTGCGTCCAGGGGCCGCCCAGCGGGTGGCCAGGCGGTCGGCTGCCCCAGGAGCCGAGGGGCTCAGCTCGGGCGCGGCGGCCTGGTGGAGGCCGCGGGGGTGGGGCCCGTGGGGCGAGGTGGGCGCCCCCCACGGCCAGCTCACGTGACGCCGTGGCCCCTGCGTGCAGGGGGTGATCGCGGACCTGCGGCTGCGTGAGGACCCCCGCGTGAGCCCCCTGCTGTGCCAGGAGGAGGAAGGCGGCGACGACGGCGGCGACGACGAGGACAGGGTGAGTCTGCCCAGGGCCGGGCCGGGCGCCCGTGCCGGCAGCTGGGGGTCGCGCTGCCCGCCCACGACCTCTGCGTGGCCCCGCCCCCGAGGACCCGGGAGGCCTCGCGGGGCAGCCCCAAGCGCAGACCGATCCAGGGCGCATGGTGAGGTGTGCACCGAGCGTGCGTTTGTGTGCACGGTGTGTGTGTGTCCGTGCGAGCCGGGCAGGCGTGTGCGGCGGGGCTGCGGGGAAGAGGCCAGCGGGAGGGGGCAGCGGTGGCGTTGGGCTCCCCCGTGGCGCAGGGCGTGGGGGGCAGGCGGGCGGCCTGCGGCCCCCAGCGATGGGGGAAGCCCTGGGGAGCCTGCTCGGGCCCTTCCTGCAGGCCCTTCCTCTGTGTCCCTCTCAGGCGTCAGGCGACTCGGGGAGCGGTCTGGAGGAGCAGCCCGAGGGCACGGTGAGTGGGGGTGGGCGCCGCGGCCACGCGCTGGGCTCTGCGGGGCCTGGGCCGGCCGGGCGATGGAGGGGCAGCTGTGCAGCCAGCTCTGGCCCGGCTCGCCCTGACCCTGCGCGGGCCGCGTGTGGACAGCAGCAGGCCACGAGCCCGCGTGAACCCCGCCTGGTGGACGGGCCAGCACGGCCCCCGCGGTGGGCGCTCGTGGAGCAGGAGCTGACTCCCCCACCTTCCAGGGGGAGCCCCTGGAGCCCCTCCTCCCTGAGGTGCCCCCGGTCACGTCTCCACCCTTGGCCGGAGGTCCCAACACAGAAGATTCCAGAACTGAAGAAATCGGGGAAGAAACGACAGCGTCTCCGTTAGGAGGTACCCCTGCTGGTGGGCGGGGTGTCCGTGGGGCGTGAGCCCCGGTGTGCTCTGGAGGTGCTGCCTCGCCCGCCGGCCGCTTCACGCTGGGCCCTTGTGCGCCGGGTGAGGACGGTGGTGAACTGGCCGCTGCTTTCTCCCGGGCCGGGTCCAGCTGGCCCTGGCGGGGGACCCGGGGGTGGGGGCCGTCTCGCTGCTGGCCGGAGGGGCTGCCCCCGAGGGGGCCGGACGGGAGGTCGGGGTGGGGGCCTGGGGTGGTGGGCTCGGCGGGGCCTTACCTGGGGGACGCGGGGGTCTCCAACATGGCGCAGGTTTCTCCTGGGAAGGGCAGGGGTCCCCACGAGCGGGGGCGGCAGTGAGCGCCTGGGAGGGGCCCCTCTGGGGGGCAAGGGCCTCAGCACCCCCGGCCTGCGGCCCATGCAGCACTGCCCCGTCCACGGGCAGAGGCCGGCCGGAGGGCAGCAGGGCGGCTGACACACCCGCTCCGGGATGCGCCTGCTCCAGCCCCGAGGGAGCCCCATGGGAGGACAGGCCACGTGGGCCCTGAGCTCGGGCCTGCTCTGTCCGGCCCTGCCGCAGCCCAGGGCAGCCTGTGGGGGCTGACCCTGGGCTGGGGGACCCCACGGCCAGCAGGCGCCATGCAGGCCTGAGGACTCGGGTGCGGGCGTGTTGGGGCTCCAGGGGACAGCAGGGCCAGCTGTGCCCCTGCCGCACGAGCCCACTCCCGGAAGACAGCGGCCAGGGGCCCTCGGCCTGACAGCCCCGCGTCCCCCAGCTCAGACCCTCCCTGGCTCGGACGTGACCGCCTCGTGGGACAGAGACGCAGGGAATGCCGGGGGTCTCGCGGAAGAGGTGAGGCCAGCTCCCTGAGCCCTTGGGCGCCACGGCCATCGCGGCCCCGCTGCCCACCAGGGACGCCGAGAACCCTGAGCTCACACCCTGGCCTGGGATGCAGGGCTGCTGCCCGCAGGAGCCCGCTGCTTGGCTGCGGTGGGCAGCGGGAGGCTTGGGCCCGAGGTGCGCCCGTCCCGGCCGTGCCCACGCTGGCCCCGCGCGGCCCCTGCTGACAGCCCGGCCGGCCGGAGGGTGTGCGGGGAGCACGTGGGGACCCCAGCCTGTGCCTCTCCTCTCCCCAGGCGCCCCGCGTCCAGGGCCTGCCCGGCCCGGCTGGCCCCCAGCCCCCCGCAGGCCCGGCCGTGCCGAGCCCCGACGCTCAGCCCGTCCCCGGGCCGCAGGGACCTCCAGGGCCCCCGGGGCTGCCCGGGAAGGACGGCCCCCCCGGAAGGGACGGCGCGCGGGTGAGTGGGGGCCCGAGCTGGCCCTGCGGGAGCTGGGCCGGGAGTGCGGCCGCCCCTCGTCCCCAGGCGGGCGGCGCCCACAGCTTCTCTCGCTCCTTCCAGGGCGATCCCGGCGTGGACGGAAGGCCTGTAAGTGGGGCCCTGGCCGGGCGTCGGTGCTGCCCGCTGACCTTGGCAGCAGGCGGCACGCACTGTCCACTCGTGCCCACAGTGCACACTCAGCACCCGCCTGCCCACCGCACTGGCTGGCCTGTCCCAGGCGGTCGCCCGGCTGCTCTGCTGGGGTCGGGCCTGAGCCGGCCTGGCCCTGACCCCGCGTCCCGCTCCGTCCCCAGGGCGACACCGGCCCGCAGGGCTTCCCAGGGACCCCGGGAGATGTGGGCCCCAAGGGCGAGAAGGTGAGTCCCCGGCGGGCGGTGGGGGCTCTTGACCATCCCCCGGCCTTGTGCTCTGCAGTGACGGGGTCTTCTCTCTCCAGGGGGACCCTGGGGCGGGGCCGAGAGGACCCCCAGGGCCCCAAGGACCGCCAGGGCCCCCAGGACCCCCCCTGAGGCCCGACAAGCTGGTGAGGCCCCCCGCCCCCCCTCCCCCTCCCCCAGGTCCGGCTGGGGCGTCTCCTGCTCCGTGGCCTGGGCTGCTGCGGGGCGCAAGGTGGGCGTGGGGCGCCCGCCCGTCTCCCTCCTCCAGTCGGGGGGTGCGGCCACCCTCTGCTCTTGTTCTCAGAGGTCAGGCTGCTGGCGGGGGGCTGGCGGGGGCTCCGGGGCGGGGGCTCCGGGGCGAGTGTCCGGCTCTCTCCACAGACCTTCATCGACATGGAGGGTTCCGGGTTCAGCGGCAGCCACGAGAGCTTCCGAGTGAGTGTCCGCCGGGTGGCCTCCGCCCGGCCGTCTGGGCCGAGGGTCGGGGGCCGCGAGAGGCCGTGCGGGCCTGACGGTCTCTGTCCCTCCAGGGCCCGAGAGGCTTCCCCGGCCCCCCTGGGCCCCCCGGCGTGCCAGGCCTGCCCGGAGAGCCCGGCCGCTTCGGCATGAACAGCACCGGCCTTCCTGGCTCGCCCGGGCAGGACGGGGCCCCCGGGCCCCCCGGCCCCCAGGTAAGGCCGGCCTCCTGCCCTCGCCTCTACTTGGGGGTCCCGGCCCCTCCCGCCCCACTGCCCGAGCCCCCCGGGCTTCGCCCCTCCACCCCACAGGGGCGCGGCACAGGCTGAGTGGGCCTGGCCTGTCCGGGGCTCTGGGCCGAGTCTGTGGAGCACTGGGGTGTTCTCCGTCCTTGGGGCATCTGTGGGTGCCAGATAGTCTCCTATAAAGCCTTTCAAGCCACTGAGTTCCCTGCTTTCCTCCTCAGGGACCCCCAGGTCCTCCAGGGAGAAACGGACGGCCAGGAACCGCTGGCCAGAAAGGTGGTCTTGTAAGTCACGCCCCTGGGGGCAGGTGACCCGCCTCCGGGTGGTGGGCCACGCCTCCGTGCCCTAGGCCCTGCCCCATCCCCGCAGCCCCGCCCCCGGCCCTCAGGCCTCCCCTCCCCCCAGGCTCTGTCCCCGCCCTCTCCCTCCTGTCACCCCTGTCCCCGTCCCTCCGCCCCACCAGCCGCCACGGCCCGGGGGTCAGCACAGCCTCATCTGTGGGCGCCTGCAGCTGCGAGGCTGCCTGGCCCCGGGCCCACGGGGCTTTCCGAGCTTGAGCCGGCAGCGCCCGCCGCTGACCCTCTCGGTCAGCCCCCTGGAGGAGGCCTGCGGCCCGGGCTGCGCAGGGTCTCATCGGACGCGGGTGCCTGCCCACCGGCCTGGGGTCCAGCCGGTCAGCACCACCAGTTGTCCCCACCTGAGACGAGCCAAGGGGACACGGGAGCTGCCGCAGCATGTCCCCTGGGGGGGACGCTGGGACCCAGGGGACACCCGCCCCGCGCAGTGTGAAGGGTGGAGTGGCCGCTGGGCGGGGCAGGGTGGCCACGCTGTACGCTTGCTCTGGCCAGGTGGTTTATGGGGATGTTCTGTCCTGCAGGGCGAAGCTGGCGCCCCAGGACCCAAGGTACAGAAATGGCCCCAGGCCCCACCCCAGGAGGGAGTGACCCCTGGGGAGGTGACCCACAGCTGCGGGCGGGTGGGGGCCCCGGCGCTGGCTTGGCCTGGAGCACCAGCCGTGCCGCCTGCTCCACACTCTGTCCCCCGGAGACGGGCGCCTCCTTGCTGCTGACCACGCGGGCCCGCACGCCGGCATTGGGGGCGCTGCCAGGTCCAGGCCCGGGCTGGGGGGCGGCGGCGGGCGGCTCCCTGAGGCGCTCAGACAGGCCAGGCCGTCCAGGGGTCACCAGGCTCGGGGCCAGGAGACCGCCGGACACCACAGCCCCTGAGGGTCAGCCCCTGCCCAGCGAGGGGGGCAGTCCCCAGGGAGCTGGCGGCTCAGTCCCAGGCCTTGGTTGGGCCAGAGAAGTGAGGCTGGCCAGTGGGCGAGGGCCAACGGCGAGGGTCAGCGGGCGAGGGCCAGCGGGCAAGGCAGGCCCCACGTGGTGGCGTGTGTGCACCCCAGGGTGGCTACGGGGATACACGAGGGGAGCCCTGGGGGCAGGCGGGTCGCAGGGGACGAGGCCTCGGCTGGGGCTGGCCGCGTGGCTGGCGTCCACGCGGAGGGCGGCGCGGGCAGCTGGAGTGCCCGAGAGGACACGGAGCTCAGGGCAGGAGACCCGGCACAGGGAGGCGGAGACCTGGGAGTGCTGGGCGTGGGCAGCGAGCCCGCAACAGTGGCCCTGGCGCAGGGGCCAGGGGCCAGGTCTCTGCCGGGGACACCAGGAGCTTGGGGTGCGCCCGGCTTGGGCACAGCGCCTGGTTTCTCTGGGGAAGAGCAGTGGAAAGTGGAGGTGCATTGGGGTTCAGAGCGACTTCTCCCCTGTGCAGGGAAGCAAGGGTGACCCCGGCCCGGTGGGCACTCCCGGGGAGGCTGGCTTAGCAGGACCTGCTGGACCTCCAGGGCCCCCTGGACCCCCTGGGCCCCCGGGGCCGCCAGAAGCAGCGCTCCCCGCCGGATTTGTGAGTAGCGGCTGCTGGGGACCTGCAGCGCCGGCCCGGCACTGACCGACCGGTGGGCGGGCGGGGGCGCTGCCCAGACGGGGCGCTGCGGGGACAGCGCCCTTCCCCCCACCGTGAGGCCAAGTGGCCTCGAGGCCTGCTCTGGGCAGTCCTGCTGGGCCTTGGGGCCTGGGCCATGGGAGGGCGGCCCTTCCCGGCCCGTGTGGCCTCTGACCCACAGGCCTGAGCGTCCCGTGTGCCCCCCAGGACGACATGGAAGGTTCCGGGGCGCCCTTCTGGTCGACGCCCCGAGGCGCGGGCAGGCTGCAGGTACTGTCCTCTGGCCCCCCGGGCGGGCGTCGGGCGGAGTCCAGGCGCCGGGAGCTCCGCCCTGACGCGCAGTCACGTGGCGCGGCCATTCCGAGGCCGGGCGCGGGGGCGCGGGGGCGTGAGGCGCGTGTCCGGCGGACGCCCGAGGCCGCGTCCCCCACACACGGGACACCGCAGGCCCTGCGGCGGGGCCTCGGGGGTGCCGCTGCCCGTGTCCGGCTCGCCCCGCTCCAGCCCGGTGGGGCGCGGGCGAGACAGGCCACGTCCCTGAGCAGCACGCGTGTGGCCGCTCCCGGGGTGCGCCCGCGGGGGGCGGGGCCCTCGTCCCGGTGAGGCTGGCGGTGGCAGCCCCCCCCGGGGTCCGCGCCGCAGGAAACTCGCGTCCCCTTTACTCAGATGGGAGGCCGGTCCGCGTTGGGGCCGAGCTGACCCCAGGCTGGCCCTGGGCACGCCGCGCGGAGGGGCGGGCGTGTGGCTCTTCTGGTGTGGGTGGGGCTGTCCCGTGGGGGCGGGGCGGGGCCCACTGGGATCCCGCCCCCCCCAGGCCGCGCTCTGCCCACAGGGAGTGCCCTGGCGGCCCGAGTCGCGGTCAGTGGGGCGGGAGCCGCGGGGTGTCCCTGGGAGCGGTGTTCTGGGGCCCGGGGGCCACCCTGGCAACTTTGCAAAGTGGCCCGTGCACTCAGGGGCCTTCCCGTTTTGGGGTGGCCACGAGTCTCCCGGCTGTGTCTGGGAGAGAGGCCCCGAGGCCCCGCAGGAGGCCGCCCACTCCGAGCTGGGGGGCCCTGAACCGGAGCCCTCCTTCCTGGCTCTGGGGGCGCACACCGCTGGGCCCCCCTCACACCCCCTCTGCCCTAGGGGGAAGCCGGAGCAGCCGGGCCGCCGGGCACCAAGGTGAGCAGCTCGGATCCCCTCGGACAGCCGCGTCGGCACCGGCTGGGGGCGCCGGGCCGCCACCCCCGTCGCTCCCCGCCCTTCTCGTGGCCGGTCCTGCCCTTGATCTGGCCCATCAGCCCCAGCTTGTCCCAAGGGGGTCCCCAGGGCACCCACCCCCAAGTTTGACCCTGGTCCTGGACTCCGGGTCCCCGCCCCCAGGAGGCCCCAGCCGGCGCCCCGCCCGCGTGGCTGAGGCCTCTCTGGGCCCTGCAGGGAGAAGTCGGGCCGCAGGGGGCCCCCGGGTTCCCAGGACTGCCTGGCACAGACGGCGCGGCCGGGGCCCCGGTGAGTGAGCAGCGTCTCGCGGCGCCCTGGCACTCTGCACCCCAGTTGTGGCCACACCGGTCCCCGGGGTGTGAGCTGGGGTCGGCCGCTGTGCCTGACCGCCGGGGCCGCGGAGCCGCAGGGGTCTGGGCCAGCCCGGCGCCCTCAGGACGCGCCTCCCTCTCCGCAGGGCCCCAAAGGAGACCGAGGAAGGCAGGGCGAGAAGGTGAGTGGGCCGGTGCTCGCGGGGGGCCGGCCGTTGGGGCGCACGCGGCTCTGGGCCTGACCTTGGGCCCGGGCGCTGCCCCCTGCGGCCCTGGGGCCAGCTGGCCGGGCCAGGCGCGCGCAGACACCAGCTCTCTCTTCAGGGCGAGCCTGGGAAGGACGGAGTGGGGCAGCCGGGGCCCCCCGGACCCCCCGGGCCCGTGGTCTACCTGACAGAGCGGGATGTAAGGGCATGGCGTGGCCCCACGACTCCACCCCGGGGGCTGGTCGGCCCTCAGCAGTGACCCCCAAAGAGGCTGGCGCCCCTGTCTGCTGGGCCGTCCTCGAGCTGTCTCTGCTCGGTGGCACTTCCTGTTACTTAGGCGAGAGGGGGCCCGAGGCGGGGGGCCCGAGGCGGGGTGCCCAGAGGGGAGGGGCCCAAGGCAGGGGGCCTGAGGGGACGGGCCCGAGGCGGGGGGGCCTGAGGGGAGGGGATCCTGCGTGGCCCCCACGGCTTCTCGGCCATCGCCGCGGGGCCTGCCCAGCCACCAGGCTCCCCGCCCCACCCCAGAATGGGAGGTGGCTGGTCCTGCCTGGCTTGGGGTGCAGGTGGGTGACGTCGCGGCGGGCAGGGCGGCGGGGTCCACACGTGAACGTGCCCCCTTGCTTCCCCGCGTGCCTGTGCGTGGCGCTGACAGAGGGCGGCGGCTGGCGTGCCGGGCCCCAAGGTAGGTGTGCCGCGTCCTGGGCGTGGGGGCGTGCCCACCTGGCCCCGAGCTGACCAGTCCTCTCTCCGCAGGGCAGGCCGGGCCTCGCCGGCTTTCCTGTAAGTAGCCGGGGGCCCCAGCCCTGGGCGGGTGGGCCGGAGAGCCGTGGGGAGCCCAGGGCCCCCTAGGGCCTGAGTGAGGGACCTCTGTGGGCACCTGGGGCGCAGGCCCTGCTTGGCCTCTTGTGGGGCCAGGGGCAGGGGGCGGCCTGGCAGGGCCGCTCGGCCCTCACTCCTGTCTCCCTGCAGGGACCCGCTGGGCCGAAGGGCGACCTGGGCGCCAAGGGCCAGCAGGGCCACCCGGGACCCAAGGTGAGGTCGCCCCGTCCGCAGCGCGAGCACCGCCTCTGCGGCCTGAGGGCGCCGCCTGGAACCAGTGGGGCCTGTCTGGGGCGCCCCCCCACACGGCCGTTTGGGGCGCCGGCAGACGGCCGAGCTGGGCTCCCTGGGTGCGGGAGGTCCTGGGCAGGGGCCGGAGCAGCCTCCCCGAACTGTCTGCCGTGTCCAGGGCGAGAAGGGCGAGCCGGGCACCGTCTTCGGCCAGGACGGCAGGGCGCTGGCCCCCGCCCAGAAAGGAGCCAAGGTGAGTGACCCGCCTGCCGCCGGCCTCCGTGCGGGGGGCCGGGGCGGGCTTCCCGAGGGCACAGGGGTCCGGAGTCGTCCAGGGCCTGGCCCCTCGCCCTGTCCCTCCCTCTGGCAACCACAGAGGAGCCGCCGCTCAGACAGCCTGGCCCTGGAGGGGCGGCCCCGGACCGGGAGGGCCGGCCCACAGAGTCACAGCCCTCTGGGGCGCCGGCGGGAGTGGGTCCCCGGCCTGTGCCCTGTGCCCCGAGTTGCTCCACTGCAGCAGCTGGCCCAGGCCGCCCCGAGGGGCAGGTGTGCAGGGGCCCCGGAGCCCCGGGGCTGTGCGCGGTGCGCACCTGGCCCGCCAGCAGACTCGGCGAGCTGCGTGCGTGCGGTCAGTGGGGCCGCGCCTGCGCCCAGCCCCGCCCCTGCTGCCCGTGCCGCCTGACGGTTCTGTCTCTGTTCAGGGAGAGCCCGGCTTCCGCGGACCCCCGGTGAGTGGCTGCACCTCCCGCAGCGCGCGTGGCCTCGCGCGGCCACCAGAGCCCCCACCGCCGCGGGGCGTGCCTCGCACACCCTCGGGCCCGCGGTGGGAGGCCGCGGCGCCGCCCGCCTCAGACGCGCTCTCCCGCAGGGTCCATACGGACGGCCCGGGCACAAGGGCGAGATCGGCTTCCCCGGACGGCCGGTGAGGGCGGGCGCTGCCCGGCGGGCGGGCGGGCGTGGGGCCGGGGCGGCGCAGCCCGGGGCGGCCACTCAGCCCCCACCCGTCTCCGCAGGGCCGCCACGGGGTGAACGGGCCGAAGGGCAAGAAGGGGGAGCCCGGGGACGCCAGCCTCGGCTTCCAGCTGCGGGTGAGTGCCCGGGCCGCCGGGCCCCGCTGACCGCACGCGGCACGCACGCGGCACGCACGGCAGGGAGCGCGAGTTTCCGGGGCGGGTCCGGGACCGGAACGCGCGGTTGCGCGCGGTGGGCGCGAGGAGCTCCTGCCTCGGGCGGGGCGTCCAGCCTGGCGCCTGCTTGGACCTGCCCATCGGCCCTCGTGGTGCACTGAGCCGGCGCCGGCCCGCCCCGGAGGAGGGCGCCGTAGGACGCGCTCCCCACTTCCTGCCCGGCGCCTAGGCGCTGCAGTGCCCGGACGCGCCCCCGGCCGGCCCTGCACCCACCAGGCCTCCTATCCCCCCGCCCCAGGGTCCGCCCGGCCTCCCAGGGCCCCCCGGGCCCCCCGGCCCCCCCGGCACACCCGTCTACGACAGCAACGTGAGTTCCTCCGCTCCCCCCAGCGCCCTGGGAGGGCAGGACCCAGATAGGGGATGGCCCCCGGCAGGCGTGACCCCCACGGGGACCCCGACCCCTGGATGGGCTGACCCCAGCTGAAAAAGCCAAGCCGGGGTTTTGGCCTCGGGAGGGGCCTTGGAGGGCTGGACCTGGGCTCAGACCCCCGTTCTGTGGGGCCCATGGGCGGGCCAGGCCGTCGGGAGGGGACAGCCCCGCGGGGGTCAAGGCTGGGCCGTCGGGCTCCCTGCACACGGGCTTCCGAACCCTGAGCCCCGAGCAAGTGGACTCCCCTCTTTGAGGGTCAGCTCTGCTGTGACCACGAGAGGCAGGTCATGCGGTGACCGCGCCCCTCCCCCACCCGTGTCCTCTCCCTCCCGGCCGGAGCCCCCAGGCGGGTGCCAGCCTGGACCGGCCTCTCCTTCCTGCCAGCCTGCCTGTTTTTTGCAGGCGTTTGCGGAGTCCGGCCGCCCCGGGCCTCCAGGATTGCCAGGTGAGAGCCCCCGGCCGGGTGGGGCAGGGCCATCTGTGGGGTCCTAGCAGGCCTGGCCGCTCCACACCCGCGGAAGCGCCGCCTGCCTGGCAACCCTGCCCCGCGGCCCCGAGAGGCTCTGACCTGGGTCCCCAGTCTGCGGCCCGGCCCCCTGGTGTGTCACCGTGTCAGGCGCGGCCCGGGGGCGTCGCCCACAGGCCCCCACACCTGCTCCAGTGGACACTGGCTCTGTCCTGCAGGGCACCAGGGGCCTTCTGGACCGAAGGGAGACAAAGGAGAAGTGGGTCCGCCCGGACCACCAGGTGAGCGGCCGGAGGTGGCTGTGGCGTGAGCTGGGCGGGCAGGGTGCCCGGGGGCACGGGGGAGCACGCGGCACTGGGCCTGCGCTCGGAGCGGCGGGTGCCCCAGAGCCTCGGGCCCAGGTCTGGGTCTGCTGCGGCCCAGTGCGCGACCCCCAGGGGGACCCGGCGTGCCCAGGGGGCGTGGAGGGGGCCTGGGGGTCCCTCCCCTCCGCCCACTCCCCAGCGCCTTGGAGCCGTGCGGGACTGCAAACCGCAGCGCCCCACGGCCTCGGGGTGGGGTTCCGTGGGGTCCTGTTTCCGCGGCTGGACGGTAAATGGAAACGGCCGGTGAAGGCGTTGGGAGCCCGGGCGCCTCTGACCCAGCTCTCACCGGAGGGCGCCCAGGGGCCCCAGCCGGCCAGCACGGCGGGCGCCCGCGGCTCAGCAGCGGAGCTCACCAGGGTGGAGAGGCCAGGCCCAGGCCGTGGGGGGTGGGGGGTAGAGGAAGTAGGCGACTCTGGGGCGGCTCTCAGGCCGGCGCAGGGGCTGAGAACCGGAGCGGGCAGCGCAGAGCCGGGCGCCAAGTGCCCTAGCACACGCAGGACGGGGCCGCGGACTCAGAGGCGTGTGGCCGGGACGTCCAGCGGCACAGAGAGTCCCGAGCCTGACAGCTGCTTCTGGAACACGCTCAAGAAGCCAGAAGCGCATCAAGGCTCCAAAGTGTCCAAACAAAGTCCCTGCCAAGTTCGGCTTCCGCGGGCGGTGGAGACATCTGCCCAGCGGACAGCGGCGCTGGCCCCAGGCAGCAGCCTGGGGACCCGTGGGGCTCTGAGGGCAGGAGGTGGCTGCGGAGCGGGGGGCGTGAGGGGGCAGGCCAGCGCGCCAGGCCCAGAGGCTGCTGCAGTCCTCTTAAGAGTCCCGGATGGTCCTAGAACGCGGCCAGACTGGGTGACCGATGGCCCAGCAGGCAGGAATGGCTGGGAAGCCGGCCGGAGCAGTGGGCAGCGTCGGGAAGCGGTCGGCTGCGCCCCACAGTGAGCGGGGTTGCACGCAGGCTGCGCCCCCAGCAAAGGGGACCCAGCAAAGGGCCCCCCGCTGCTGTGCGGCGGCCAGAGAGCGGGCGGGAGCAGAGCCTGGCCCAAGGGGGAGGCCTGCGGTGCTGTTGCCGCCTCGGCCTGACTTCGAGGCGAGCGACCGGTGCGAAGCCCGCAGGAGCAGGGCCCGAGGCGGGCACAGGGGTCCCGCTCGCTGGGCCTGTCGCTGTCCCAGAAACTCGCGCTTCTCCGTGAAGACAGCCCTCGTAACGGGGTGCCGGCCGCGTCCCCGCCTCCCTGCTCGCCCAGCGCCGTGGGGCCGGGGGCGGGAGTGCTGAGAGACGCCGAGATGGCCTCGCGGGAGCGCAGCAGACGCCAGCGTGGGTGCGCCAGGAAGGGGACGGCACCACCAGAGGAAGCGCCTCGGCAGCGGTGCAGCGGGCGGCGGCCTCGAGGAGGCGGCCAGGCCTCCAGACTCGGCTCGAGACCAGCCCAGGAGGCGCAGACGTGCTGAAGCCGCCGCTGCGTGGAGACAGGGCGGCCGTGACGGGTCTCCCCGGGACGATCCCCCAGGGCGGCTGACCTCCCAGGAACATCTCAGACCCCAGGGAAGGCCCGTGCCTCCCCCGAGCTGCTTCCAAAAGCACAGGACGCAGGCGGCTCCCAGCGGGCCGTGAGGCGCCGGCCCCCCACCCCGCACAGACGCAGTGCGGGCCGCCGGAGACGGCCCTGGCGGCCACGGAGAGGACCCCCTGGAACGCGAGCCAGTGGACACGGACAGCTGCGCCGCGGGGCACGCCCCCGGCCGAGCGGGCACCCCGGATGTGAGACCAGTCGGGGCGACGCGTCATAGTGGCCAAAGACAAACTCGCGTCGCGCAGTTGGCACCAAGAAGTGTCGAGACTCCGTGCCCGGCTGTGACGAGACCGGACCGGCCTCCCGGGGATAAGGGCCGAGTGTCACACAGGAGAGACGGAAACGTCCCCTCGAGTCCGAGGGCAGCGCAGGGCGCGCCCCACTGCCCGCGGAGCAGCAGGGGTTTCGGCCAGAGCTCTCGGGCCGCCGCGGAGAATACAGGTCTGCAGGAGGGGCTGTTGCTGCCCACAGGGGATGTGTCCCCCACGGAAACCCCAAGGACACCGTCAGCTGTCAGAGGGGACAGGCAAGCGCAGGAAGGGCAGCGACAAGATCAAGGCAGAAAATCTGCAGTTTTTATTGTTTTTTAAAGATTTATTTATGCACACAAGAACTGGGGTGTAGGCCAGAGGTGTGGAGGGGGGGTGAGAGGATGCCCCAGAGACAGAGTGGGGAGCAGAACAGGCGGATCCGCTGAGGGGAGCAGCGGGGAGACAGGAGGGGTCTGCTGCGCCCTGTGGGAAGCTCCCTGGCCGGGGATCGAACTTGCATTGCAGCTGCTGCGGACAGCTGCATAGTGCTGAGACCCAACCCCTGAGCCCCCAGGGAGGCCCATCTGCAGTTTTTTAAAATATACAAACAATGAAGAAGCAGCAAAAGTATTCAAACAAAATGAAACGCCTTCAGAAAGAGTAAAGTATTTTGAAGTTAACTAGAAGGTAAAAGATCTCTGCAGCGAGAACGATCAAATATTCTTCGGGGATTGAGACGGTGACATAGGAGATCCCACGCTCGTGGATGAAGAGAATCAATATAATCAAAGTGACTGTCCTGCCCCAAAACAGGATACACAAATTTGACACAACCCCATCAAAACACCAGCAATATTTTTCAACAAAGCTGAACAAAAAATATCAACATTTATATGGAACCATAAGGCACTGATTGTAAAAGCAGTCTTGAGAAACAAGGACAGGAACAGATACCAGGTTCCCTTACTTAAAATGTTCCTGTCAAGCAACAGTGCTAAAAACAGCACAGTTTTGACACAAAGACGTGGCGCAGTGGGCAGAATCAAGAGCCCGCAGTAAATCTACAGGTATCAGGACCTAACCTCTGACAGAGAGCTGCCACTATGGTATGTCCACACTGTGGAGTACTATGCAGCCATAAGAAAGGATGAAACAGCCATTTTCAACAAGATGGAGGGGGTTTGCGGGAATTATGTGCAGCAAAGTCGGAGCGATAAAAATGCTGGACACTTACCTAGCAGATAATTCAGTAATGCAAGATACCTTCACAAGCCCGCTGGCATCAATAGATAGGTGGGGCCTGTGAGGTTAGGAGGGCAGGGGGACGGGCACCACGGATGGGGTAGAGGTGGGAGACTTGGAGGAGGTGTAGCTCTTCAACTTTTACTAACAAAAATGTCTCATCAAAAAAAAGAAAAGAAAGTAAGAGGTATTTTAAGAGTGGACGCTGATAAAAAGAGACGCCATCTGCAGGGATATCAAACGCCCAGTGCTGGGGCGCACGCGTGTGCGGCGTATGCAGAGGCTGTGGGAAGGGGCGGCGCGGTGCCCGCGGGGCCGGCGGGCACTGGGGGCCCTCGTGCGCTGAGCTGGCTCTCTCTCCGCAGGCCGCTTCCCGATGGACTTCCTGCACCTGGAGGCTGAGATGAAGGTGGGCGGCGCCCCCGGCACTGGCCGCCCCAGCCCGCGCTCGCAACCGTGCGCACCTGCCTCTGCGGGAACCTGGGGCTCGAGGGGGAGGTTGGGGAGTCAGGTCTCGGCCTGCAGGGCCCGGCCAGACTGGGCCCCAGAAGCTTCCAGATGCGTCCCTGTTGGCTTCTGGGGTCAGCAGGCCCGCTCGCCACCGACAAGCGGGGGTGCCTGCTGATGTCCTTGTCCTTCCACAGGGGGAGAAGGGCGACCGCGGGGACCCCGGGCAGAAAGGGGAGAGGGGGGAGCCCGGCACCGGCGGGTTCTTTGGCTCCAGTGTGCCCGGCCCCCCCGGCCCTCCAGGCTACCCCGGGATTCCGGTACGTGTGAGCGCCCCCCGCCGTCCGGTCGCCTGTGGACACCGGCGTCTCGGTGCGCCCTGCAGCTGGCCTGAGCCCCGCTCCTGCTCTGCCCGTGGGGCATATGCAGGGGGCAGGTCCTGAGGGCGGGGGCTGCTCCGATCTGAGACGCAGCCCAGAGGAGGGAGCTGGGCGAGGGCCCGTGGACGGGAGGACTGGCGGCTCGGCCTGGACCCTCGCACGCGCTGGCTGGCTGAAGGGACACCCTTGTTCTGTCGTCCACCCAAGGGGGAGAGCATCCGGGGCCAGCCTGGCCCACCTGGACCTCAGGGACCCCCTGGCATCGGCTATGAAGGGCGCCAGGGACCTCCTGGACCCCCTGGACCACCCGGGCCCCCAGGGCCCCCGTCATTTCCCGGCCCGTACAGGCAGAGTAAGCCAGGCAGGGGCGGGCGGGCGGGCAGGGCCTGACCTGCCGCGCATGTGTCCCACCTGCATCTCCCCCTGCAGCTGTCAGCGTGCCGGGCCCGCCCGGCCCCCCCGGCCCGCCAGGCCCCCCCGGAAACCTGGGCACCTCCTCAGGGGTAAGCATCGGCTGGGTGCCCGAGAGCCGGGCCTGTGGACCCCACGCTGAGCGTCTGAGTGTGGTTTCCGCGCAGGAGCCGGGGGCGGGGCGCGCGGTGCCTGGTGCCAGCCCACCTCTCCCTCCTTGGGGGCCCTCTCGGGCCACCCCGACGCCTTGGCCACCGCCCCTCACCGGGGGCTGTGCCGGCCCCGACCCCACAAGCGTCCGGGCGCATCCGCGGCCGGCCGCCGCCCTGCGCACAGCCCACCGGCCTGCCTCCCACAGGTGAGAATCTGGCCCACGCACCAGGCCATGCTGGACAAGGTGGCCGACGTGCCCGAGGGCTGGCTGCTGTTCGTGGCCGAGCACGAGGAGCTGTACGTGCGCGTCCGGAACGGGTTCCGGAAGGTCCTGGTGAGTCGGGCCGAGCCCGCCGCCTGCGGCCGGTGGGGGCTGGGCTGCTGGGCGCCCCTCAGCAGCGCGTGGGACGCGTCCTCCGGGAGACGGGCGTGGCTCCCGGCGCGGGGGGCGGGGCCTGGCCGGCCTGCCTGGGGCGGGTGCGCCCTGCGGGTGGTCGGGATAACGCCCCGGTTTCTTCCAGCTGGAGGCGCGGACGCCGCTCCCCCGAGGGACGGTAAGGAGCGTTTGCCTCCCCTGCTGCTGACTTAGGGGCCAAGCCTCAGGCTGGCCGGGGCCTGGACGGGTGGGCGGGCCGCGGAGGGTCGCTGGGCCTCCTGTCTCTGGGTCAGCACTGGGTGACTGGGCGCTTGGGGGCCAGCGTGGAGGGCCTGTAGCCCATGCTGGGCAAAGGGCGCCTCCCCTGAGGGTGCCGCCCGTCAGCCCGCCCACCACCCTCCGCAGGACAAGCTCCTGGGGCCAAAGTCCACCCTGAGGGCCCCAGGAGGAGGGGAGACGGCTGGCCAGCGGGAGCTCGCCCTCCCTGAGTGTCCATCCCCTGCCGGGCCCCGAGTCACGTGTGAGGTCCTCAGCGCCCTGGGCCCGTCTGCGTCGGTCTGGTTCTGGTCCACGCGCTGGCACCGACGGGTCAGGCAGAGCCTGCTGGCCATGAGGCCGCGACACGCAGCCCCTGCCCCCGTGGGGGACGGGGGTGCTCGGCCACGGTGCCCAGATTTAGGCCCTGGCTGGCGGCCAGGCCTCCCCCCGGCTCCTGACCCACCATTCCGAGCCCCCCAGGGTCTGCCGACAGGAGCAGAAGCTCCCCGTGGGGGTGCCCGCTTCCTGCAGGGGCCCAGCGCCCCAGCGCGGGAGGGCTCGCTGGGCTGGCGAGGCCGCGGGGGCCGCACTCCAGCACTGTCCATCTGGGTCTGCAGGACAACGAAGTGGCCGCCTTGCAGCCCCCCCTGGTGCAGATGCACGAGGGCGTCCCCCACCCCAGGCGGGAGCTCTCCCACTCCACCGCGCGGCCCTGGCGCGCAGACGACATCCTGGCCAGCCCCCCGCGGCTGCCTGACCGCCAGCTCTACCCCGGGGTCCCGCACCACGGCTCCTACGTGCGCCCTGCCCGGCCCACGGGCTGGCCCGCCCACGCCCACCACGACTTCCAGCCGGCGGTGAGTGGCCCCGGAGGGCATGTCCGGGTGCCAGGGAGGGCCCCACCCCGGCCTGGCCCTCTGCTTGCCGCAGAGGTCATCGCGACTGGCGGCTTGCAGAAACGGGGCGGCGGCGGGCGCTGCCTGGGGGCCTCATTTCCGGGAGGCGGCCGTCCAGGCTCAGGGGCGGACTCGCTCGGGAGCTGGAAGGGGTCAGGGGCCTGTCAGCAGCTGCTTGGGACCCGCGGGCTGAGCTGACCGTCAGGCCCGGGCGCCCGCTGGCCCTAACTTGGTGCGGCGTCCCGCAGCTGCACCTGGTCGCGCTCAACAGCCCGCAGTCGGGCGGCCTGCGTGGCATCCGCGGCGCGGACTTCCAGTGCTTCCAGCAGGCGCGCGCCGTGGGGCTGGCGGGCACCTTCCGCGCCTTCCTGTCCTCGCGGCTGCAGGACCTGTACAGCATCGTGCGGCGCGCGGACCGGGGGGCGGTGCCCATCGTCAACCTGCAGGTGCTGGGCGGGCTGGGGGCGGGGCCCGGGCCCGGGGTCGTTGCCGCGCAGGGGGCGGGGCGGGCGCCAGCCTGGGTCTGGAAGCAGAGGCGACCCGCCCGCACCCGCTTGCCCCTCCGCAGGACGAGCCGCTGTTCCCCAGCTGGGAGGCCCTGTTCGCGGGCTCCGAGGGCCAGCTGAAGCCCGGGGCGCGCATCCTCTCTTTTGACGGCAGAGATGTCCTGCAGCACCCGGCCTGGTACGTCCCCGTGCAGGGGCCGCCTTGGGTGGGGGGCTCTCCGACCCTGCAGGCCCGGAGCAGAGGCCGGGCTCCGCTCCCCCCTTCCCGAGGCACCGCTTAAGTTGTGAGCGCCTGGAATGGCCGCCCGGAAGGGCCCGCGCAGCCATCGCTGGGGACGCTTTGGGAGCGCGCCCCTGTCTGCGCGGGTCCTCTGCGCCCAGCGCCGCCCACCCGGGCCCGCACCGGCCCTGTGCGCAGGAGCTGTGGGCGGGGCCGCGCGGGCGCAGGGCCGAAGCCTCAGGCCCCGAGCTCGTGCAGCACCCCCGGGAAGCCCCACCCAGCGCCGCGCGGCCCGGGGGCCCGCCCCTTGGGACCAGGGTGCGCTGCGGGCCCCCCGCGTGACGCCGGCCCGCCTCGCAGGCCCCAGAAGAGCGTGTGGCACGGCTCGGACCCGGGCGGGCGCCGGCTGACCGACAGCTACTGCGAGGCCTGGCGGACGGAGGGGGCGGGGGCCACCGGGCAGGCCTCGTCGCTGCGGGCGGGCCGGCTGCTGGAGCAGGAGCGGGCGAGCTGCCGCAGCGCCCTCATCGTGCTCTGCGTGGAGAACAGCTTCATGACGGCCGCCTCCCAGTAGGCCCGGCGGGGCGCGGGCCCTGGACACCGGACGTGCAGCTCACATTTCATGTAATCCTCGAGGAATTAAAAAAGCCAAAGAGTGTATTTTTTAAAAGTTTAAAAGAGCGTGGTGCTGAGACTTCCCTGCCCCCTCCGCGAGCTGCCCGGCGCCCCGGAGCGGAGCCCGCATGCAGAGGGAGCTGGTGCCCGCGGGCCTGCTGGCTCCCTGCCAGAGCCAGTGCAGGAGGGGCAGCTCCACCCCAGGCAGGGCCTCGTGGGGCCTCGCGGGCTACGGGACCGGGCCCAGGAGGGGCCTGCGCAGGGGCACCCCCAGCCGCCCCCAGGTCCTTGGCCGCCCATCTCTTGCCGAGCCCGGTCTGGGTCCCAGATGCCTCTGAATACAGGGTGTTTGGGGGCCGCACTAGCGTGCGGCTGGGGCAGGGCGGTGGCCAGCCCCAGCACCCCCTTTCGCCGCCCCGAGGGGAGAGCTGCAGGGCCCCAGGGCTCCCTGGGGGCTCGGAGGACAAAGCCGCCCTTGTGACAGCTGGCCTGACGCAGCGGCAGGACGCCAAGGGCGGGCTGGGCCGACACGGGTGGGCTGGGCACGGGTGTGGCTGCACGGACGCGGCCTGCAGGGTGCGGGGCGAGCGCGGAGGCTGGGTTGTCTCCGCCGGTCTTCAGTGCCCGGCCGCCGGGTGGGGCGGGCAGTGCGGGGCCCGAGGCCTGGGCCAGCCCTGCCACCTCCGCCTGGAGCAGCAGCATTGGGCCCCGACGCTGGACTCACGCCCAGGGAGCGGCTGCCGCCAAGGGCGCCCAGACACCCGGCCCTGCAGGCTGCGCCTCCAGCCTCCCCGGCTGCTGGCGGGGCTCGCGTCCAGCGGGGTCCGGTGTGGGCCTGCCTGTGGCGGCAGGTCGGAGCCCCTCGCTGGCCCGTGGCTCGAGGCTTCGGGAGGCCGTCCCCGAGGGCAGGGCAGGGTGGCTGGGTTGTGCCCTGGTCAGGTGGGTCGGGTCAGGGTGGACCCCAGGGCAGTGGCCGCGGGGAGCGGGCAGGGACACGAGCCAGCCCCGCCCTGCTCACCCCACTCTCAGGCCCCGGGCGCTTCTCGGGGGTCAGCAAGAAAAGGTTTGGGTGCCTGAGACACCGGGGATCGTGATCCGGCCACAGCTGGGCCCCCAGCGCCCGCCCACCCCCACGAGGGCACAGCGGGGTGCAGGGCCTGTGGGACAGCATGCCCGGCGCATCCGGAGGGGCAGCAGGGCCAGCATGGACGCAGGCCGGGTGGGGCTCCAGAGGCTGCGCAGGCCGGCGGCCCTCTAGGTGGGGTCTCGGACATGCCCCTCGGACCACACTCCCGTCTGGACTCTGGAACGTGGACAGCGCCGGAGGGTCAGCTGCCCGCGCCGAGTGGGCTCCGACATGCCGCGGCGACGCCAGGCCCCTGGACGGGCAGCGGGCACTCGGGTCAGGCCTTGGCAGGGGGCAGGGCCGGGAAGACGCCGTCCTGCGCTTTCTCCTCCACCGTGCAGCTCAGCTCCTGGGCCGGGGGCAGGGGCCGGTGGCGACCCCACCGGCAGTGCCGCAGGCCCCCCAGTGCGGCCCCCGCGAAGTAGAGGGCGGACAGCAGCAGGAAGTAGACGAAGTAGACGAGAAACTGCAAGAGAGAACGTGGTGAGGACGCCGCGGAGAGATGCACGAGGTGGCCCAGGACGGGCGCGGCGCAGGCCACGGCGGGGGGCACCCCACGCCACAAGTGCCCCCTGCTCCACAGCCACTGGGGCTGGGAGATGGCGCCCCGTCGGCCGCCCGGCACCCCACACCTGCCAGGAGAGCTGTGTCCAGAGCTGGGGCGGCCCGGGCGGGCCGCACGCCCAGGAGCGCGCCTGGTGTTGCCTTTCGCGGCAGATGCTTAGAACCACAGAAACCAGCAACCCAGAAACACCAAAAAACTTGGGAAAAACCCAAAACAACAAAAGCTGTTCTCTGGCCGGACCAGGTGAGGGGCCCAGCAGGACGGAAAGGGATCGAGCCGTCCCAGAGAGCCGGGGAGCCTGGGCTGGGGGTGCCCGCCCCCCCCAGGCTGCAGGGAGACCCGCCGAGGCGCTGGCGTCCACCAAGGCCCGCTGGGAGCTGGACCACTCACCCCGCAGAGACCACACGGACGGTCTGGGCCTCACTCCACCACGTCCCAGTGGAGACCCCCCGCCGACCTGCCGCTCCCAGGAGCAGTGAGCACACCTGCCCCCCGCAGTGCCGCTGGGTGCACGCTTCCCCGAGGCACCTCCCTGGAGGAGCCCCCACACCTGCACAGGGGAGCCAGGGAGGCAGCGGCCCACGGCACCGGCCCCGTGCCCCCAGTGCCCTCGGCTCGAGCAGGGTGAGAAGAGGCCAGCTGGGGCCTCCCTGGGGCGCAGGGCTCAGTCTCAGACTATGAGGCTATCCAGCCACCGCAGCCCGAGTTCGATCCCCGGCCAGGGAGCTTCCCACAGGGCGCAGCAGACCTCTTCTGTCTCCCGGCTGCTCCCTCAGCAGTGGGTTTCAGTGGTCTGCCTGTTTTGCTCCCCACTCTGTCTCTGGGAGTCCTCTCTCCCCCCCCACACCTCTGGCCTGCACCCCAGCTCTTGTGCGCATAAATAAATCTTTAAAAAAAGCCACGGTAACGATGAAACCAGCTGAAACAGAGGACCAGGAAAGGCCCACAGCCTCGCAACACAATGCCCCAAATGCCCGGTGTCAATAAAAAAATCTCTCAACACATTGGAACAGTCTAACCCAACGAAACACGGTTGACAGCAGCGGCACAGGGGCCTGAGGGCACCACTGCCCACAAGAGTCAAGCAGCTGTCCAGAGGCGCCTCAGCAGCTGCCGCGGACACACCCGGCCGAGGACTCGGGAAGGAGCCAGCGGAGGAGGCACCAACGGCCGGAGACACGAGGGAAATCCAGGGCACGACACAACAGAAGGGACAGAGGACAGCGCGCTGGGAGAGGGGACAGCAGAAGTCACCAAAATAGGCACAGAGAGGACAGACAGGAAAAGAAGAAAAAGAAATAACGGCATAAAAAATGCTAGAACTAAAAAATTAGCAAGATACGAGGTCAACGCGCAACATCCAGTCTCCGCCGAGCACGGTCGCCCCCAGCGCCGCCGCCCCCGAGACTGGACGCTGCAGGCAGCGGTCAAGGCGCAGCTGGGCAACGACGCAGCCCTGGGCCCTCCCGAGGTGCGGGCGCGTGCCCGCTGCGGGCTCACCTGCTTCTTGACGGGGAAGCCCAGGCCACGCTTGTCCGACACGATGAGCGTGATGATGGTCTTGAGGACCGTGGCCAGGAAGGTGTTGACCCCAAAGACCAGGGCGCAGAGCTCCTTGGACAGAGAGGCCGCGATCTGAAAGCTGCACGGGGGGCGGGCCGGTGAGGCGGGGGCCGGGCGGGGCGCCCACTCCCCGCTGCCTCCTTCACACCCCGGAGGCTGGTCGGCGGAGCCCGCCGGCCGCGGCGCGCCCACCGCGGACTCACGTGGCGATGGGCACCAGGAACTGGTAGGCGCCGCGGAAGAGCACCAGGCCCGCGTAGCAGGGCCAGACGCTGCGGGAGCTGTACATGAGGAAGATGAGGCCGGCCTGCACGGCCGTCACGGCGCCGATGACCGGCTTGGCCCACAGCGCCCAGGGGATCTTCACGAAGCCCGCGGCGAAGGACGTGCAGGCCCCTGGGCGACGGGACTGGTCAGGCGGCGGGGGCGGGGCCAAGGCGCGCGGGGGCGGGGCGTGGGGCAGGGCCAGGGTGGGGGGGCGGGGCGTGGGGGCAGGGCCAGGGCGAGCGGGGCCGGGGCGTGGGGGCGCGCGGGGGGCGTGGCCAGGGCGCGCGGGGGCGGGGCGCGGGGGGGCGCGCACCCAGCAGCGTGGAGGCGGCGTCGGCCGCGCCGTTGTAGGCCGAGGCGGCGTCCCGGGCGGGCTGCAGCTCGCTCCAGAGGATGTGCACGTAGTACACGATCAGGTAGTAGCCGGCAGAGTTGAAGACCCACCAGACGGACCAGAGGCGCAGCTGCGGCTGCCCCAGGCTCAGCGCCAGCTCCCGCAGCATGCGCACCAGCGTCCACTCCCGCCAGCGCGGCCGCGGGCCCGCGCGCATGGGGGCCAGCTCGGAGGCGGGGGCGGCGGCGGGCGCGGGCCGGTTGAAGAAGAGGCTGCGCCGGGGCCGCTTCAGGAAGAGCGCGAGCACCAGGCTGAAGGCGAGGAAGCCCAGGGTGATGTGGTTCAGCGTGGTGAAGGGCACGCGGCCCACGCTGACCAGCAGCTGGCCCAGCACGGAGCTGGTGAAGACGCCGAGCAGCACGGCGGCGCGCGAGTAGCCGGCCATGCGCTGGTAGCGCGCGGGGCGCACGAGCGAGAAGATGTAGGAGGAGTAGGCGATGCGCGCCGCCACGGTCACGCTGAAGCAGAACTCCATGAGCTGCAGGTGCAGCACCGAGCGGCCGCGCAGCAGCAGCAGCCAGGCGGCCACGAAGCTCAGGGCCTGCAGCACCAGCACCGGCTTGTAGCGCAGGTAGTCGGTCAGCAGGAACACGGGCACCAGCACCGCCAGGTAGGAGTAGGACAGCACCGGCGTGATCTCGTTGGTCACCTGCGGGCAGGCGGCCTGTGACCCCGCGCCCGGGGCCGCCCGGCGGCCTCTCCCGCCGCCCCGGGCTGCCCGCTCTGCCGCTGCCTGACGCCCTCGGAGCGGCCCGGGCTGCCCCCGGTCAAGCGACCGGCCAGTGGGGGGCCAGTGGGGGGCACCGGCCGCCTTCCCTGGGGGATGGGGCAACGCAGCCTGGGCAGACCCCCCAGGACTTCTGCCGCAGCCGGGGCCCCCACAGCGGCCGCTCTCCGGCCACTGCCCGGCAGCCCTGGCGAGTCTGGGCTCAGGACCCGGGTCCGGCCCCGGCTGAGGGTGCCCAGGGCGGACTCCAGGGGCGCCGTCCGGAGCCCCCTCAGCCAGCGACCCCGGGCCTGGCCCCGCCTGGAGCCCCGGAGGCCGCGGTCACCCGGGGACATCCTCTGTGCGGCGGTGGGGGCCGCGGGCCGCGCACGTGGTCCTGAGAGCCGCAGGGCCAGCTCCGGGGGGCCGGCGTGTTGACGGAAAATTCCATGAACATCAAAGCCCCCTTGGCAGCCGGCCCGCTCAGCCGCAGGGCTCCGGCAGGCTGAGACCTGCCCGCCCCCGGGCTCGCGGCCAGGGGAAGGGGGGCGCCGCTCCCTGGGCAGCCTCCGGCCCGGCCTCAGCGGAGGCCCCGGCACCGCGGCATTCGGCCATGGGTCCAGCGACAACGGTGCTGGGCTGAGCCCAGACCTGGTCGGCGAGGGCCAGGCGAGGATCCCGGAGAGGCGTGGCGTGAACCCAGACCCAGTGGGGTGTCCAGGCCCACGGGAGGACAGTGGCCGAGGCCACAAGCCCTCTGATGGGCAGCCTCGGCCTCTTGGTGCAGGGGTGGGGAGGGGCTCTGCCCCAGGGGCGCCAGCAGGCCCAGCGGCCACAGCCGGCCGAGGGGCACGGGGCCGTCCAAGGGACGAGCAGGGTGGGCCCGGGCTGGGGGCCGGCCCCGCGCTGCCTCCCCAAGGCCCCTGAACCGCTTGGCTGGGTGGGAGGCGCTGCGGGGGCCCGAGGGGCGGCTCAGCCTGACCCGGGGGGCGGGCCCGTCCTGCGGCAGGGAGAGGCCCCTCCGCGGTGTCCACCGGGGCCGCGCGTTGTGGGCACCGGGCTTCCGGCGGGAAGGTGGGGCGGGGCGCCGGTCCCCGGGGCTGCTGGTCTGGGGGTCGGGGCCTGAGGGAGCCGCCGGGGGGCCAGGCGGGACCCCCACTCAGCAGGCTCAGCCCCCCGCCCGCCCCGCCCGCCCCAGGGGCCGCCCACGTGCCTGTTCCCGCGTGAAGTTCTTGTCGGGGGACAGCAGGTAGGGGGTGACGAAGCTCTCCCCGGGCCGCAGCTGGGCCATGAAGCCGTAGAAGCACAGGTAGCCCACCAGGCAGCGCCAGGCCTGCTGCTCTCGGCCCGGCCCGGGCTCCAGGGCTATCGGCTCCTCCTGCTTCTCGGAGGGCGGGTCGGGGCGCGCCATGCTGGCCGCCGGGCGGAGGCGCGGAGGGAGCCTGCACCTGGGGGAGAGTAGGGCGACAGTCAGGCCCCGAGTCAGCCGGCGCAACTCGGCAGAGGCGGCCAGCGTGGGGGCGCAGCCCGGGTGGCCGGGGCTCACGGACACGCAGCTCGGAGACCACCAGGCCGCAGCGCCCCCTCCCCGCCCTCCCGCGAGGAGGCCCAGCCCCACTCCCGCGCAGGGCCCCAGTGCAGTGAGGAGCGGTGGGGCCGCAGCCGGGGAAGCCCCTCAGGCCAGTGTGTGGGGCCACGGGGGGCAGGGGCAGCTTTCAGAACGGCAAGAATTTCAGAGGTGGACGGGGTGGGCAGCAGCCCGCGCCCAGCCCAGCGCCCAGCCCCCGGCTGCTCCCCGAGAAAGCCTGAGGCTCTGGGTCCTGCTCTTCTGGCCCCCAGGGAGCTGGTAACAGCGGGGGGCCTGGCCCCTTCTACTACACCCCTCGGTCAGAAGGGGGACGCCACAGGCAGCCTCGGGGCACACACGCTGCCCATTCTAGCCCTGGGCACCCCCAAGTTTCTTCCCAGCGTGCAGCACAGCCTGGGTAGCAGCCCCCTGTGCCTTCCTATGCCGGCTCAGGGAGGGCCCGGCCTGGGTGGGGGGCGGCCACCCCTCACCCCTCGCTTTGCCCACTGGAGGGAGGTGCCCATCACAGGCCACAGGGGGCGGGGGGCAGTGAAGACCCCCCAGAAAGCTGGGGCTCTCCCAGTCACTGCCCCGGAACCGGGGCACAAAAGGCAAGTGACAGCCGGGGGCAGGGCCAGGGGGCACCCGGCATCCTGACCCGCCGGCCTGGGCACCACAGGACCCGGACGGCCTGCAGGAAGGGCCCGTGGGTACGCAGGAGGAGCAGGTGCCGGCCCAGGGCCCCGGGGGTGACCGTGGACCCGCAGCAGGAAGCAGCTGGCAGCCCGGCCAGGAGGACGCTCTGGTCACTGCGCTGTGGACACAGCACCCCGTGGGCACTGGCCACCCCTGCCCGGGCCAGGCTCTGAAGCGCCCGCCTGGACGAGCTCGCAGCCCCCCGGGGCGGGCAGGACGGGCTTCTGGGCACACGGGCCCTCTCTGCAGGGCTGGTCTCTGTGGGCACTGGCCACTGGCCCCACGGCTCTGTCCCCCTCCCCGGGCTTTCGGGTGCTCCCGACCCCCCGCCACTCATCCCGGGCCAGGTGCTGGGCTGGCATCGGGGAGGATTCCCGGAGATGCAGGTGTGGGCCTGGGCAGCCGGCCCGGATCCCCCAGAGTTCCAGACCGAAGGGCAGAGCGTGGAGGACGGTCCCCTCTTGCAGGGCCGGGAGGGCCACAGGCAGGCTGCCCAGGCCAGCGGGCTGCGCCAGCCGCGCCAAGGGGAAGTCGTTCGCACCCACAAACAATGTACAGGAAGGAGCCGCTGGCCACGTGGGCGCGGCCCCCACCAGCCGCACGTGTGGACGGGCACCCTGCCCAGCCACTGCAGGTCCTGTCCCTGCAGCGGCAGAGTCCAAGGGTACCCTGGGCAGGGTCGGACGCCCCAACCAGCCAGAAGGGGCAGGAAGTCCCGGCCGGCGGGCTTAGTCGCACCCCGGCGTTCTGAGCAGGAGGCTTCGGTGCCCGCCGCGCACGCGCCAGGAAAGTGACACGAGGTCCCCGGGGCGGGCAGAGGCCACCGCTGGGGGACCCGGTCCGGGTCGCCCCGTTTCACAAGCACCCACCGCGCCCCTGGCCCAACAGGCTCCCCCGCATTCACCCGAGACCGTGGTCGGCGGCCACCCCACTCGCGGCGGGACCCCCCACAGCCCCCAGTGCACACCCCCAGCGTTTTCCCAAAGACCCCTGCCCGCAGCGACCACCCACCCCTGCCCGCGCCCCGCCTCCTCCTGTGCACCCCGCCACCCCCGTGCACCGGCACCCCCCACGCACCCCGCGCCGGGGACCCCGAACCTGGGACGCCGCGGGCCGCGCGGTCTGAGCTCGCTGCCGGGGTCCGCCGCAGGCTCCGCCCCCGCCCGGGCCCCGCGCACGCGGCCCGGCGCACTACAACGCCCACAACGCCCCGCGGCGCGCCGCAGCCGGAAACGGGCGCGGCCACGCCCCTCGGGCCGCGGGAGCCGGGACCCCGGATTCCGGGGCGCGGGCCCTGGGAGCGCGGCGGGCGGCCCCGCGGCCCGGCAGTCCCCCCCGTCGGAGGCGCCACTGGGCCGGCTCCCCCACCCCGGGCCGCCCCCTCCTGGCCGCTGGATCGTCTCCTCCCAGACAGCCCCGCCCCCCTCCGGCACCCCTGCTGCACCTCCCGCTCCTCCCGGCGCACCCCCCAACTCCGACACTCCCCTGGGCCGCCACCCCGCCCCCTGCCGCCCTCGCGAGGCGCCCGGCTGAGCCGCCCCCCACCGAGCCAGCGCCTCCGGAGCCCCTCTGGGCCCCCCAGGCCTCGCGAGACCCCGCGTATACCTGGACGCTAGGCTGGGCGCGGGCCGGGGTCACAGCTGCGGGCGCGCGAACCCTCCAGACCGGCCTGGCGCGAGGCCTCCCCGCCCTCTGACCCTGGGCGCGGAGCTTGAAGTTCACGTGCTTTTCTCCAGGCCGCCCCAGCTCCTTCCCCAGCGCCAGAGAGGCCGGGAGCGACGCCCTCCCCCGCGGCCGGCCTCCCTGACCCACATGTGCCCGGCTTGTCTGGGGCCTGGCGGATCCTCTGTGTATGTGGGGGCCCACCGGGCTCAGCCGCCTGCCCTTGGGGTCCCAGGCAGCGAGCCCCCCACCTCATGGGTGCCCACTGCATAGGTGCTCCCCCCCCCCAGGCTGCCCTGGGGACTGGGCAGCCCGGCGCAGCAGAGGAGGAAGCTGGTAGATGCCCAAGGGGTGCAGGGCTGCGGGGGGGGGGGGGTAGGTGGCCCCGGAGATGTCCCGGGAGGGGCGGTGCAGTGGGGGCTGTCTGGGAGCCCCTCCGGGGCAGGCAGGAGGGCTGCTGGCTCGCTGACCCGCAGCCTTTCTCCTGGAGAGGCCTGGGGTCAGCGGGGCCACTGGTCACTCTGCCCTGACTACCCATCTGGGAGGGCCGAAAGGGAGGTGGGAGGAGCCAAGACGGAGTGGCCAGAACCGGAGGGAGGCTCGGGGGACATGGCAGCCGCCTGGGGGTCCAGGCCGGGAAGGGGCGGCGGGCCCTGGGGCAGGACAGTGCAGTGGGCACCACGGCCTTCCTGTGGACGCCACCTCCTGCTCCCCGTGGCCTCCCTTCCCTGTGACTGGGCCTGTCCGGGTCGCCGCGAAGCCCGTGACCCGGGAGGGGTGCTGGATGAGGCGACCCGCCCACGGGGCTCCCGCGGGCGGGGCTGGGGCGGCCGCTGAGGGCCCCGGGAGCCCGTGCCCCTGGGGGGCTTCCGAAGCCCAGCGTAGGCCCGCAGGCCGGGGCCCACCCCAGGAGCAGGGGCCTGAGCGGCCAGCGCCTCCCGCCCAGGCGGGGCCGCGTGGGGAGCCGGCTCTCTCCGAGAGGGCGGCTGGAGCGCAGCTCGGGGTCGCAGGGCTGTGTGAGGGCGGTGTCCGGCCGGCCGCCCGCCCTGCTCAGGGCCCCGACGCCAGCACGGGGGTCCCTGCTTGGGAGTGGGCCCCCGTGGCCGGGCCCTGGCGCTCCTGGGCCTCCGAGAGGGCTCCTTGGCGCCCGCGTGGCCTGGGCTTGCTCTCGGGTGCTGGGGAGGCTTTAGAGGGGCGCAGTCTGGGGCAGACCCCTCCCACTTGGCCCGCAGCCTTGCTGCCCCGCCCCGCCGCCGGAAGCCCCCCTCGTCCCCCCAAAGCCGCCCTCGCTCTCCACACTGCTGCCCAGGGCGTTGGGCTGGACAGACCGGGGAGGTCAGCTGGGCGGCTGCGAGTGCAGACGGGGCCTGGGGCGGGAGGCCTGCAGGACCCTCAGCAGGGCTGGCCAGGCAGTGGGCGGCCTCGTCGGCTTGGACGGACAGTCCTTCGGGGCTGGCCCTGCGCACTTAGGACTTGGGAGCAGGAGTGGGAGTGTGGTGGACGGGAAAGGGTCCCCCGTGGACATCCCGGCCTGCGGGCTCCTGGGCGTGCTCACAAGCACGGAGACCCCCGCTGCCCACCTCAGCCCCGGCCCCCCAGGCCCCAGACCCCACACCTCCTGCAACTGCGGGACAGTCCCCGCCCAGATGCGGGCCGTCGCTCGGACGCCAGCTGGCCAGCACCTGCCTGGGCACGCCGGGGGCCAGCATGGCGGTGCCCCACTTACCCCCAGCCCGCCTGGCCCAGGGCAGCACCCCTCCTCCTCCTGGGGTGCCCCCTGGGAGAGGGGCCCCTCCCAGCACCCCTGGGCCCCCTGCACCCCCAGGCAGCGCCGGGCGTGACTCCGCGGCCCTTCGGGAGCCCCGGCCCTGTGGTCCCGCCCAGCGGCCCCTCCTCTTAGAGACGAACTTCAAGCTCGTTGCCAAGTTTCGAAAATCAAAAGGTCCTGTGGCTCCCGGGGCTCTGCCCTCACTGGGGCGCCAGGGCCCCCCCCGACCGTCTGCACCCCAGCTCCCCGCAGCTTCCCCGCCTCACACTCGGGGGCCCCAGACGGGCCGCCAGCCCGGCCGCGACTCCCCCGCCAGGGGTCCCTCTCAGACCACGTGCTGGGGAACCTGCCTTGGTTGGAGGCAGACGCTGTGCCCCGCCAGCTGCGCCCCACGGCGCCCACCGCCTTGTCCGCCCGCCCGCATCCCTCCCCGCCCGGCCCAGCTTCTGAGCTGCTGTTTCTTCGCTGCTGTTAACAAAGCTGGAAATAATGGCCGAGGTCCCCAGACAGGAGCGCGCACACGCACACGTGGGCTCCCCCGGCCCAGCCCACGCGACGGGCGCGGCCCCAAGCCCCTCCCCTCGCAGCCCCTCCCCCTGCGCCCACCAATCCGCAGCCACACCCCTGCATCCAGCGCCCCCCACGCGCAGGCACCGCACGCCAGGCCCCCACGCCCCACAGCCGCCCCTGACGCAGCCTGTGGCCACTCGGACCCTCCCGAGGGCCCCCCTTGCACCACTGGGCGCCCCTCGTGGGTGGCACGGTGCCCAGCAGGTCACTCCGGGAGGGCCAAGCACTGGTGGCCTCGGGCCCCCCCACCCCCCAGCGCTATGGGGCCCAGGGCTGGCGGCGGCGCTCAGGCTCCGGCTGGCAGCTGGGCCGCGCCCTCCCGCCTCAGGAGGACTCTGCCCCCCGGGGGCTCCCCGGAGTGGTCAGGCTGGAGGTGCCGGGCTGGGTCCGGCGTGGGCCCCAGACCGCGCTTTGGGAACGGAGCGAGGGGCTCCCCGAGTCACAGCACCGCAAAGAGAAGGGCCGACTGGAAACCGCGCGGCAGGCCCCTCCGCCGGGAACGGCGTGGCCGCGGGGGTCAGCGGGGTGGGCGCGCTCTGGTCACGGAAACCCGGGAAACCGGAGCGCAGGGGAGCCCCACGCCCTGCGGCCGGTGGGTCTGGCCCGCCCAGGCACCGAGGGGCTGCCCCAGCAGGCCCCGTCCACCCCTGGGGCTGCCCGCGCCTGGGGCCACGGCCGCCGGCCTCTGGGTGGGCGGGGCCGCGGCCGGGCCAGCCCCACCCCCGCTCCTTCGCCCTCTGCAGTGGAGGGCAGCGCCGCCCGGCTTCCGGGGGCAGCTCGGCGGCAGCCGGGCCTGGGGAACGGGTCTGCTCCTAACGGGGCTGAAGCCAAAGACTGTGAGGGGCGGCGCCCCGGGGGTGTGGGGGAGGCAGCCCCGGGGAAACGCGTTTGGGGTGCAGCACTGGAGCGATGAGGGCTGCGGAGGGGCCCAGGCTTCGGGGTCTCCCGGACTCGGCATTCTGGGCTCCAGGTTCGGGATTCAGCATTTGGGATCCCACTTTCGGATCCTCAGCGATTTGGGGGGTCAGCCGTTCCGGCCCCCCGCGCCCATCTCCCAGAGCTGGTGCGGAGAGGCCTCAGCGCCCCCGCAGAGGGGAAGCCGGGCAGCCTGGACCGGCCTGGACCGCTCCCCCGCCCCCAGCTACTGCGGCCAGAGTGCGCGGCTGCTGCTCTGGGGGGCCTGTCGGTGCTGCGCGGGGTCTCGGTGGCCCCGGGGCGACTCCTGCTGCGTCCCCGCCGTCCAGGGGTCTGGCTTGCGGCCCGGCGGCCGCGAGCCCAGGCCTCGTGGGGGAACCGCGCCGTGGGGCGTCTGTGGTCAGGACTCGAAGCGCTGGACACGGCTCCCGGAAGGGAAACGGCCTGCGGCGGCCGCGGTGACAGCGCCCCTGGTTCGTGCCCCAGCCCCGTTGCTGCTGCCCTCGGGGCCCCAGTCCCGCAGTTGCGCGGTGAGGACGGGCGGAGCGGACTGCCGTCCCGTCCTCAGCGGTCAGCGCCCTGCCGCCTGGGGTCTGCTCCTGCGTCCGGCAGTGTGGCGCTCCCGCCGGCTGGCCCTGTCCACCCCGTGGTGGCCTCAGGCCTTGGCTTTGGAGCACAGGTGCGTGCGTGTGAGTGTGTGTGCATATGTGTGTATTTGTGTCTCTGTGTGTCTATCTGTGCGTTTGTGTGTCTGTGCGTCTCTGTGTTTATCTGTGTGTGTGCGTCT
>PVIJ01010758.1:0-58429 GCA_004024925.1 Scalopus aquaticus | reverse complement strand
TTTTATCTGATATAAGTATAGCTGTTCCTGCCTTCTTTCTTGGTCCATTTGCTTGTAGGATTGTTTTCCATCCTTTAACTATTAATCTCTGATTATCTTTTTCAATTAAATGTGTTTCTTGTAGACAGCAGAAGTTTGGGTTCTGTTTTTTGATCCATCTTGCTATGATGTGTCTTTTAATTGGTGTGTTTAGTCCATTTACATTTAGAGTTAATATTGATATACTGTCATCCATATTTTTTGTTTGTTTATTTGCTTACTCTTTTGTGGTTCTACTTCTTACCTTATTCTGTGTTTCCTGATCTTTCTTCTGTTGGTTTTGTCTTCATGACTTCTTCTAGTATTCTTTGAAGTGGGGGTTTCAGTTGGGAGGGGCTCATCTTTGAAGATGGCTGTCTGTTTACTAACCAACTAGAATTAGAAAAGAGACCAGAGATTCTACAATGGACTCAATCTACATATCTTTAGCCCTAGAGACTGCCATCTAGTACCTACCTATGCTTTGTTATTTAGGAGCTGTCACTTAGGATTGTGCTAATGGTTATGTTGATTTCTTCTACCCCCCACTTTCTTGTGTGGGTCTAGTTCTAATCTTATTTTGGATTATATCTCTTCCATCACACTCACCCACCCATTCCCCTCTTCCCTTCTAGTAACCACTGGTTGGTCTTATAGCCCAAAGTTTTAGTTTTGTTTTATTTAGTCAATTTGCCTGTTTTCTTTACCTAACACATGTGAATGAAATAATACAATGTTTGTCTTTCTCTACTTGGCTTATTTTACTAAGCATAATTTCCTCTAAAGCTAGTATTTTCATCACTGCTCTACTAGTAGAACTACAGTGAACAGTGATTCAGATACAAACGATTCTTTTCTTTGGTATGGTTATTGTAGAAGCCTAATTAAAATCTTATTTGTTAAAAATTGTAGCTGCAGAAACCTTTACCATAACAGGATTATGATGCAGTAGGCATGATGATATCCTCACATCCTCAAAAAAAATTGGTTCTAATTAAACCAGCTTAGCTAGGCAAAAGCCACTTGTTTCCCAGGTGCTTTGAAGATTCTAGATAAGAGGTCCTTCCTATTTCTGTCATTGTAAATAATCATACAATCATCTCAACACCTCAGGCATGCAGTTACCAATCACCTCTCCTTCAGCTCAAATGCCCTTTGTATGCTAATGCAGAATTTTTACAATCTATGCCCAGAGCAAGCTCTCTAACCTGCAGAGGGAATGGTCTTCGAATACACAATAATGTAAATGATATAAATTAAATAAAAAATAAATTAATAAAAAGGAACTCTGGGAGTTTACCCAGGAGGTGAGACCAACAAGGTCTTTGGGGAAAGAACACATGGCCTGGTGTTTGTACACATCTTTCAGTTATTTTGTTGTCGAAAGGTCAGACATTCTTTCTGCCACTGGATCAGAAACAATTGTGACTGTGTGTGTTCGTGAACATTAAACTTAGACTACTTTCTCTTCTGTAGGCAGTCTATTAAATAACTCTCTGTGTGAATGCTGATTTCTACCTCCCACCTCCAAACTCCATCTCAAAAACTTAGAGGAGTTCGGGCCCCTGCAGCTAGTGAAGGCAGTCTCAGTCCGGAGGCTGGGGCGAGTGCTGCCCCTCTCACCTGGCTGCACCCAGGGCTGCCATGAGTGTGGGCTACAGAGCTCGCTACTCACAATGTGCATTGTATGTAAAGCCCCCAGGCGAGATGCTGCTGTCTTTTTTTATTATTATTATTAAAAATCCTTTTTTCTTACATCTTTGTTCATTTTTGTACAGTAATTGGATTCCCCCCTCCAGTGTAGTCCCTGTACGAGCCCCCAACACCCTACCACCTGTGAGCCTTCAAGTTTGTCATAGGTCAGCTCATCTCCTATTCTGATCCCTCTTTCTCTTGGTGACAGATTCTGTCATCTCCACCCTCCCTGCTGTCCCAGCCAGTGTGTGGTTGGGGCACCAGCCAGCATTTGTGGCTGGCACACTGCTGGCCACACATCTTGTAAGGTGTGAACTGTGTGACCCTGGACAAGTTGCTTAACTTGCTGTGCCTTCAAGTCCCAAGTAGGAGTATAAGGACAGGAGAGGTATTTACCTCATGGGCTGTCGTGAGCCCTCAGGTGTGGGATATGAAGTCAATGAATGTAAGCTTGTTTGATCTGTGATCACAGCTGACATCCAGTCGCTTGGTGACCAAATACCCAAAGCATACCAAATCTTCCCACCCTCTAGTGCAGTGAAGATAAGGGGTGGGTAGGGGGGAGGAGTTTAATGGATCGTGCCTCCCTCTCATTTCACACAAGTATACTGAGACACAGATATGACAAGAAATGCCCTAAATGACTTAGCTAGCTTCAGAAGAACAGGAAAACCAGACCTGAGGTCCCCTGCCCCTCGTCCAGGATGTTTTCTACTGCCTGGGACCCTAGGTTCAGTTTCTAAAGGACAAGCTGCTTCCTCCTCACAGTCTTCAATCATGAACCATGTCAATCAGGCACATGTTTCTGGATGATTCTATCAGCTGGCAGGAATAGCCCTGATCCTCTTCTCCTAGCATGGGATTAATAACAAACACTTCTGACTCATAAACTCAGAAGTAAAGACAAAGCGGGCCTTGCTCTTGAGGAAATGAATTTAGTGTTGTCAGATCTCTGGGGTCTCCGAGATACCAGACTCACTGAGTTATGTCCCCGACTTTCCTGAAGCCAGAAACAAGGGAACAACTTTTTGGTCTGCAGGGTTTGTCCTTCAGTTTTTGTAGTAATGTTTCTCTTAGGCTGGTTTAATCCCACACACCCTTGAAAGCTCAGTTCAAATCCTATTTCTTCAAAGGGGTCTACACCCCAGTCTCCTACACCCAACCCTTTGCTTCCCACAGTCTCCTGAATAAGTGAGAAGTGCTGTCTGATCCATGGGTCATTGCAACGTTGTTCATTGGGAGATACCACCACATTGTATTTTCAGGTTATTATCCCTTAAGATATTTCCCTGAAGAATAGCACTAATACTCATCACTGACATAAGGTGTGGGTTTTTTTTTTTTAACTACTAATTCTATCTTCTCCCTAACCTCTTAAAATGGATGTTACCACACATTCATCCTCTCTTTCCAAGATAATTGTTTCTAACTACTAAATTCCCTCAAAGCTTGTTAAAATATTCTATAGGGCCCTCCCTGGTGGCACAAGGGGTTAAGTCTCAGCACTATGAAGCTATCAGCAGCCACCACAGCATGGAGTTCAATCTCTGGCCAGGGAGCTTCCCACATGGCCCAGCAGACCTCTCCTGTCTTGCCTGCTGCTCCCCTCAGCAGTGTATTTCAGTCAATCTGCCTGTTCTGCTCCCCACTCTGTCTCTGGTGAATTGAATCCTCTCACCCCCACACCTCTGGCCTATACCCCCCCAGGTCTTGTATGCATAAATAAATAAATCTTTTTTAAAAATAGTTTATACAGATATTTACAAACTTTCACCAGTAAATTATGAAAATTGGCTCTATACTAAGCCATAAAATAATTCAAATTTCAGAGTTCTTTCTTAACCATAATGCAGTTTAAAAAATCACTCACAGGTAACTAGAACAATCCCATGTATTTCAGAATTACTAAAATACCTAAGTATTCTCAGCTGCCTAACATGATGGCCAACATACAGCATATCATGGATAAAGGCTGAGTGGAGTTCAGCTTGATCCATCAATTACTAAGAAAGCACAGACTGTCCCACTGTGATGATGGACATGTTGTTTTCTCTGTGCAGTTCTGTCAATTTTTGATTTATGGATTTTGAGGCCTTTACTAGTTTTGAGTTGCTGATCAATCTTGAGAATTAGCAACATGAAGTGACCATAGTAATGGTTTTGGTTTTTTTTTTTTTTTTTTGCTTTTGTAGACTATTTTGTTGGTGTTATAATAATAACACCATATTTTTCTTGGAATTTGCTTGAGATGTAATTTTCCATTCTATCATCGTGTATTTTGATTTTGTCTCTTGTAAAAAGAGACAGAAATTTTAATCAATTGTGACTATCATTTACTTTTTAAAATAACTTTAAAAATAATTTTATGTTTATGGGAAAGCTACAAATATAGTAGCTTCCATATATTCTTTATCCATTTCCCTTCATGTTAACATAGTCGTTGTACATTTGTCAAAACTAAGAAGTCAGTTTTAAGAGTACTATTAAATAAATTGATAGACTTTTTTATAGCATTTCACCAGTTTTTCTACTAATGTCCTTTTCAGTTTCAAAATACCAATTGTATTTAGTATCCTCGTTTTCTGAGTAGTGCACTTTTCATTTTTTGTGATTTGTAGTAATCTTAAAACTATTTCTACCACCTTATCTTATGCTATTTGTACTTTCTGCTACTTCCTTTTCTTAGATTTCTATTCTATTAGAATTTTTACCATCAGTCCTTTTTGTCTCCAACTAGTATGGAATATATTCAAGTGATTTTCTGTTTTTTCAGTGGTTAGCCCAGGAAATTTAATAGGTAACTAAGAAAGTCAAAAGTTAATCATTGATAGCTCCAGTTGCCTCCTTTCCAAGAGATACATTAATATTTCTTTCTTTTTTTTTTTTTTTACATATATCCAAAAGGGCATTTTCATTATATAAAAAGAGAATGAGAGAAAGGATGCTTGCACAGATGCAAGCGGGCAGAAAGAGCTGCCCCTGGAACGGACAGGTTTGCTAAGAGATGTCTGCATAGACCTGGGCGGGCTGTCTTGGGAGCAAAGCTGCCACTCCTCTTGCAAAGGGAGAAAGCTGGTGAAGAGAAGCTCCTGAATAGTCACGGGCAGGCAGCAGAGCTGCTATACATTAATGTTTCTGGGTGCTCTTAATTCGATCTTTGTTTCAGCCCACAAGACACCATTGTTTTTCATGTGGTGTTTATGTATATTCACCTCTTTTATGAACCTGTCTTTCAAGACCTCTCATCTGGAATTTTCCTTTTCTCAAAATAATTCCTTTTGTAAATATGTGTTGGTAGTAAAGTGCCTGTTTTCATTTTTAAAATCACTTTAACACTTACCTTTGAATTATAAGAAAATTGAATATAAGTGTTCAGAATTGCATCCTTTTTTTTTTTTTTTCTTCAGTTTTTCTAAGATGCAATTTCATTGGCTCTTCTCTTCCCTCACTGCAGTTGGGAAGTTTGCACAAGACCAGCCATTATTCATTTATGATCATCTTTGTGTCAGTGGTTCAGTTCCATTATCAATATTTAGAGAAATATCTGTTTTCATTTAACTTGGTTGGACTTATTTTGTTGGCCTCCTACATTCATCAAATTTCCTTATATTCTTAAATTCATTATAATTATTTAAAATCTCTCAGATTCTCAAGATTATTGCTTCCATCTTGCAGTTCTCATTTTATTATTTGGGAATTCCAGTTAGGTGAATGTTGGAATTGTCACTTGGTCCTCTGCAATACTATTTTTATAATTTCCACCTATTTTGTGCAACTTTGGGATAATTTTTTCATACCTGTTTTCTAATTCATTCTTTTATCAGTTGTTTATCTTTTGATCTTAAATTTTAAATTTTTCAGGTACTTTGTACCTATAAATCCTGTTTGATTTTCAGTTATTTTTGTCATATTTTTATCCTCTTAAAACTTATGTTAATCTCTTTTATTTACCAAAACAAGTTAAACATACAAATAAATCACCAATCAGCAATTCCAATATTTGAAACATTTGCAGATTAGCTCCTACTGACTGATTTTATGTACTTGTTAGGGTTTGTCTTACTAAATGCTAATATTCCTATAAACTTTATCAGTTGAAAGTCAATGTTTGGTTGAAAGCACATTTATCTAAAGAGAATTTGCCTTTGCCTCACCCTGTGTGCCTCACACTGTTAAACTAAACCTTGAATTGCTCAATTAATATGGACTTAGGCTCTGGACTGACCATGAGAGTCCCATAACTAAGAAATTTAATGGGAGTTTTATTTGCCTTCATGCTAAACCAATACGGTGACAGATAAATGAGTCTCAAAGGGAATGTCAAAAATATTTACCCCTTATCTGTACACTTAGTTGTAGTCCTTTAGAGTTTCAGAAGCATTAGGGAGGTTGGGTGGTGTTATTTTAGACTTGCCTTTATTTTGTCTCCTGCCCCCTATACCTTACATGGCCATCACACCTGGAAGTCACGGTTATCAGGTTTGGCAGCAGATGTCACCTGAATCGAAGCTGAGGTCAGACTAGCTTACCTCTGGAGTCGCATGGTTACTCCCCTGGAGTCTGAGGAGTCTTTGTCACCTTACTGGATCATCAATGCACATAATAAATATCATCTTTAGTTGTTAATGGATCTGTTGTTTAGCCTACTAGACTGTGACAGATTAGAAACTGACGTCAAGAAAACACAATAGGCATGTCAAATATTTTCTAAGCTTCACCACCTGCCAAAATCAGTATCTAGAAGTTGGGTTACAGTTGATATTTAATCTCTCATAGTTTGGAAGTCCAAAATCAATCTGTTGGCATGATTGGTTCCTTCTAGAAGTACTGAGGAAGTTGTTCTAATGTCTCTCTGTAGCTACTGGCAGCTCTTGGCAATTCTGGGCATTCCAACACCCCTCCTCAAAAATATCTTAAAATTCTTGAGATGCTCGTAGCCTCATGGCTAAAGTCTCCTGCCTACTAGGGGAGTGTCAGTGTTATCCCAACATTTTGCTTGTCCTGGTTTTGTTATCATCACATTGGACTAACATAAAAATCAAGCCTTTGCTCAATTTTTATTTTTTTGAAAAAGACCCACTCACAATGACTTTGCATGAAACAGGCTGTACAGAACATTTGGGATTGGCTGGTGACAAAGCCAAGGTCAACATCTCAGCAACATAAGCAAGTACCTGGGACTCCATCAGCTACTTTGCTGCTGGGGATTGTACTTGCTGTTTCAAATGACATAGTTCCTGCTTGCATTGTTTCTCTATTTCTCCATTCCTAGTTTACATACTTGTCTCCTCGAAGTCTAGAATCCCCGTTCTCTGTGCATTCGGATGCTTATCAGTAAGATCCAGTGTAAGAAACTGTATCTCTTTGATTGAAGGCTTTTTACAGGTATCAGAACCTGCTCCAGCCAGGTGCCCACATCTGTTGGGCAAGAAGTGTCCTCTCCAAGACAGTCTTTAACCAACAACTGACAGATGTCCATGTAGGGATACCTGGCCCTCCACCCCTGAACTCAGGCTCTCTTAAACCTCCCAGCAAGTTTAAACTCCAACAGATAATGCCAAGTTGAACAGTTTCCTCCCCTTTTCACCCCAGCCCCCTACCGGTGTTTTAAAGTTCACCTCCTAAATAAGCTACTTGCTCTCAACACTTTATTTCAGAATCTGCTTCTAAGAACCTTCCAAAAAGAAAAAGTCTTTCTAAAATGACTGACTTATTATTTGGGGTTAAGGGTGTTAAATTAACAATGACATTGAAGGTGTCAAGTAGCCAAGGTGTGTTGGTTTATCTTGCTCTCACCAAGACGGAGTTCTGTGTAGTGTGTCACTGTTTAAATGCTGGGAATTACAGCCTGGAAGAGAAACCAAGGCTTAAATTGGTAACACTGTTAAGAATATACCTCAGACTGTGCTTTGAGAAAGTCTTTTAATTCCGAGATGAAATTTAATAGTCAGTGGTTCCTCTTTCCTCTATGTAGGATACTTTAGGAAATGTTGGCCTCTACTATGTGCACAATATGATGCAAGTCCCAGAAAATACAGAGATAGAAAAAAAAAAAAACCCACAAAAGAAACATAGCAGGTACCTCACAGGGGCTCATCCTAATGCAGCAGCAGTTAAGTAGAGATTAAGGACACCAGAAGGGTACTGATGTACAGTGGTAGCATTGCACGGTGTTGGCGAGTTCTTGTCTCATGCCATGAAAACTGGGGACACAGACCATGAAGAGTGAGTTTTAGAAAGTTTGTTCAGTAGTGGGAAAGCAGAAAAGCTCCCTGCAGTGACAGGGAGGGTGCACCTGAGTAGATACTCCTGAAATGCTCATGTCTAGGGTCTTTTATGCCAAATGCAGCTCACTTAGGGGCATCCATCTACTGAGGACAGTGCAGGGAAGTAGCTTGGTAAAGATTAGCACACATGCAATGAAACACGCAAGAAGCTCACTAGAGATTAACACGCACAACTCAAAACACGGGGTCATCACCCCCTCCCACCTGCCCTCTCTCATCAAGCATTTTAGGCACTCTCCTGCATAGGGCCTGTAGTATTTCTATTCTTCTATGACATCTTCACTCTCTGTGGGACCTCTACCCTGTCAGTCTAATTAGAATCTGTCTTTGTAGCAAGGTGTTTGGTTTTGCATTAAATGAGTGTTTACCAATGGCTCAGGAGATGAATGGAGAACAAAATGAAGATCTTCTACAGTAGGGCTGGCTTTTCTGGATTCTCAGGCATTTCTGAAATAGTCTTGGAAAACTTGTATCAGTACTCTTTGTAGATTGAAGTCAAAATTCAGGTACTGGCATCTTCACCAAGGGTGCTTTAGAATGTTAGAACCAGGAGTGACTTAGAGAGCATCTAACTCACTTAGATGTTAATAGAATACCCCAAAATCATACAGGAAATTCATCCAGACTCATATCCCATTACCTTTCAATCATCCCTCCCCACACACACACCACCACCACCTACCCCAAGTACACATTGTCAAACCCCTACATGCAAACAAGAGGAAAACTCTTATTTAATTTCTTCAGGAAAAGCTAATATAAGTGAACAATTAAATTATGAGAACAATGTGTATGATACAACAGAATTAAATTTGGAGAAGCAGCCCAGATTGTTCACAAAGTTCCCCGATTACTCTTTCAGGAGGACAACTGCAAAATTGCCTTTATGTCGGGCAAGACACTGATTTATACCTTTAATTTTTCCAGGGAATTTACCAATTATCTATTTTTCAAGGAATTTTCCATCATAGAATCTCTGAGAAAAAAACAATTCTAGAGTTCTCTTTTGCAGTTAATTTAAAAGAGAACATAGTACAATTTTTAAATTAAAAGTATGGTAACTGCAAGTGCAGGGGCTAAGAGTACACTCCTCTGGGAGGGAAGTTCTTTCCAGCTTTGGGAAATGAGAAATAATTTTACTACCAGAGCCTGGTGAAAGTGTACACTGATAGTAACGTGAGATGCTTTTAGTATAGATTCTCATCTACTTAACTGAATTTTGCTTTAAAAATATGATAGAATATTGACCAAAAGTGCAGGCAGAAATATGGGTTAGAAATAGGATTTGATAAGGGTTCGAAATGGATGGGGAGAAGGGAATGGGATGTTTCACCATTCGTTGGTGAAGCAAGATGACAAGAGTTAGATCTTTTGAGGATGCCCAAGAGTTGATATCATTCAAGTCTAGAAAAGATAGGTTTCAGAAGGTTTACAACATAATACCCAAATGGAAAAAAAGCAGCCAACCTGACAAGCCCTAAATGAAAAATGAATGGATGAGCCCAGCAGTAGTGAAGTCAGGGCCTAATTTACTAATAAAATAACAGATTTTGGCAGAGAGGCGAGAGCATTTGTTTGTCTAGAAATAATTGTAGATGATAGCTTAAAAGGTTTCACTTGAAAGTTTGAAGTGATAGTGATAGTGGTGTAATAAATCATATTTTCAAAAATCAGAATTATTTTGAGAAAGCAAGTGTCAAATCCTGAGTTTGAAAGTTCATGCTACCAGGTGGAGCTCAATAAATAGAGAACACAAAGAGCCAGACCATTAGGATCAGGCCTGTTGATCCTTTTATCCCCAGTAAATTGTGCCTGGAATGTAAGTAGGCAATAAGCCTCCTCTAAATCTATTTATTAGTCCCTAGTCACCACGTGCCAGACTCTGTACTGGGCTGAGTATACAAACGCTTCCATTCCGGTAGAGACATTTAAGAAGAACCCCTTCTCTGAACAGTGAGAACATGCAGGACACTACTGTGATAGGTCCACCCCTATAGGAAAGGTGTTAGCAAAAGAATGAATTGACAATGTGAATCACAGTGTGGAAAACATACCCAAATGTCAAAGGTCAGGAGACATAGCTAAGTCATGAGTTAAATATGGACTCAATCTTTCACATCTTAACAGTTGTCTTCCCACCCTTCCCCACCCCCAACAGGTGCCCCTAACTCACACATGACAGGGTACCACACATTTAAAGATGATGGTTGCAAGAGGACCACCTTCCATTCTCCCAGGTCTAAAAGGCCACATTGGCAGAGCACTAGGCCACACCTGCCGGTGCCTACAAACTCACAGGGGCACCCTCAGCACCCTCAGCACCCACCAAACCTTCCCAACTTTCAGTTTCCTCCAATGATGGAAGAAGATTTGAGAGATCTTAAGTGTCTCTCTCTACTTTCCTAACTCATCAAGTCTTTCAATTTGATTTTTAGGCATTTCCAAACATAAAGCATTAGGTTGCTAGAACTTTGAAGGTCACAGTCAACTTTCATTTATATTCTGATGAGAATGTTCTTTGTCCTTTTATTTATCCTCCTAACAATGTCATTACCAATGTTCTGATGCTCCAGGCATCTTAATTCCTAATGGCTGTTCTCTCTGTACCTCCTGTCCATCTGCTCACAGCTCTGACAGAGCACATATCACCTGCAGTATTTACATGCCCTTAGAGAATGACCTCCTTAAAACATCGCACTAAATTCCAGTTTAACACTGATCTCAGTAACTTCAACCCTTTGCATGATTCTGCATATAAGAATTCCTTACTACATGCATATTGAATAACTCCATAAGTAAATGGAAAAAAGGCTGTTGTCACCCACAGCTCCTAACTTAGTGATGATGCAAGTTCATCAAGTTTGTAACAGATAACATTTTGTTCAAGACCCTCGAGCATTATGTAAAGGCATTAGAAAGGTATTTGGAGTAAGGAAGGGCAAGGACCTGCTTGGGTGTGGAGAACTGAGTCTCTTCTGCTGTAGCTTGAGACCATGTAGAACTTTGTCTGAATATCTTCAGGTAGCAGTGTTTAGAGTTTTAATTTTATACTGCTTTTTAATTCCTGAACTATAGCTAGGTCAGATGTTTTAATTTGGAATTCACTCTCTTCTTCAAGATACACTAGAAGAAAGCAATGGCTTTGCTCGCACAGGATTATTACTGTCATCAAACAAGGAAATAGCTGGTGGAAATGTGAGTCTTGGTATCACTGGAGCCTCCTACAGTGAGAAAGGAGTTCGTAGAGTGAATATAAATCCATCTGCATCAGGTAGAACGGGAATTTAGCACAAGGCTACAGTCCCTACTTCCCCTATGCAGTATTTCTGAAAAACAGCTCTGTACATTTCAGACCCAAGCCCTATTAGCTTCTCTCACACCAGGAGCTGCTGGTTGTAAAACTTCACCTTTCTTAGCTAACAGGAGATTAGAGCTCAGGTGCTTTTGATAAACATTATTGGCCAAGTGTCATTATCCCAATCTAAATTCCTGCCCCTTTTGTTAGGCAAAAGTAGTCAAAATACATTCAGGATCCCATCTGGGAGCCCCTGCCCCCTCAAACTAAGCAAGTATTTATATCAGCAGCCTTGAGACCCAATGTGCCGTTCTCTTCTGAATCTGTTAGTAGGCAGAATGAGGGGTACCCCGGGACTCCCAAACCTCCCCTGCACTCACTGTCAAGTGTGCACTGTCACCTACAAAAATCTTCATTTTTAATTCTCCTACACTGACTCCCACATGAATTCTTTCCTGTGTAGAAGTGAAGACACTCGGGGGTCCCTGAGCATCCTGGGCTCCCAACAATTCTACTTGCAGTACGTGCCCAAGAAAAAAATGGGCAAGTTTCTCCAGGGTTTACATGACTGTTGGGGGCTGGGTCCAGGCTGAGGCATCCATGATAAAGCAGGAGATACTACCTGAGTGGTGACCACAGGAAGAGGCCATGCCCACCGACACACTGGTGGACTCACTACAGCCTCAGGCCGGAGCCCACATGCCGTTCATTATGGGCAGTAGTGTTCACCTGTCCTACTGGGTTCAGTCAGTAGTAAAGTTCTAGTCAGTAAATGTCTCTCAGGAACTGTTTTGTGGTGAAGTCAATTCACACATAACAGACAACAGATACAAGGTTCTCTGAGGAACTCTACTTGCCTGTAAGTTATACCTAGAGCTGCTCCCTTTGCCCATTCTAGCCATGACTAATTACAGACACCCACCCTCAGGGAGAGACTGGGAAAAGAGTGGTGCCTACACGGGAGGAAAAATAAGTCTCCCTCTACCATTTTGGGTTCCTAGGTGAGACCCTGGTAGAGAAAGACCAATGAACAAGAGAAAAACAAGCAGGTTTATTAATATGTTACCTCATGTACACGTGGGAGGTCCCTAGGGAATAAGGTGTAACTCCCAAGTGGCTTAGAATTCAGTATTAAATCCCATGTTCATAGAGAAGGGGGAAGAAGGATGTAGGTCTCTAAGGAGAGAGTAAGTAGTTTTTAGGAAAGCTGACAGGGTCTTTATAAGACTACATTGAGACTATAATAGTTCACTTAGGGGTGATCTAGTCTCTTCTGTGAACAGTCAATCTTCCTTGGTTGATAAAACTCCAGGGAAGGGGATCTACGACATCTGAGTTCCATTCGGAGGACCTGTTTTGAGGCAGATGAAGGTGTTCAGAGAAAAGATCTCTCTCCATTAGGTTTTTTTTTCCAGTGCTCACAACTCAAAATAATCTACTAACACAGTGTATATGATGAAGGCATACCCTGAACTCTGATAGTCATATTTTGGGTGGCTTATTCTATTACCCCTCCTGATCAAACGTTCTGACTTTAGATATAGACAGGTAAGTGTACCTAGGCAAGTTATTTAAGAGAACTTAAGTCTCTGTCTACCTCTGCAAAGTAAGGATGATATCAAGGCTTATTACATAGAATGTCTAAAAGGATTCAGTGTATAGAACTTTGTGACATGCTTACTGCAGTGTTTGGCACGCATTTTCCTCAGTAAACATTCAGTTTTATTGTTATAACCTAGATGGCTATACAACTTGCAGGAGAATAGGAAAGTAGCTGAGAAAGGAGGTAGATGGTAAAACAAAATGTTATTGCTGTTGTTCATTTCAGCTCTGGCTTTATTTAATTTTCTCTTCTGGCTCATTTATCAAGACTTTGGTAAGTTTAGAAAATCTATTCAAGAAGTTCCACTGTTCCCCTACAATCTAAGAAATGTATAAATTAAGAAACTATTTAATATCAAACAGCATCTTTAGGATGAAAAGAATTAGAGGTTTCCTGTCATGATATTGTATCTGTCACCTTGTAGCTTCTATTGCCATAGCTCAGTTCTTCCTGCCTTGGCATTTTTATTAATGTTTCATCAGGACACCATTTTTTATTTATGTATGTGACATTTAATATTTTAAGAGGTAAATGCAATCTAGTAGGCCTATTTATTTTTCAGCTAGAACCCATCTTTAATTTTATAAAAGAATATTAGAGGTAGCATGGACTCAGATATCATTTATCTAACTCATTCATTTTGTGCAGGAAGAATTGAGAGACAGAAATTGTCACTCGGCCAGCGTCACACTCATTTTCAAGACACATTGGTTGGGTGAATGAATAAATGCTAAAATTAAATTCCTATTATCTGCCTTTGCCACCAGCCCTCTTTCTGCTACTTTAACAACACATGAATAAGTTAAAATCTTTCTGGAATCCACGCAGGTCTTTTAAGTGTGAATAATTTTGATAGGTGACAAATCTACATAAAAAACAAGTGAAGTCCTAGATAGAAGCCCTTTGGAGGTGCTTGAGAAGACTTATTTTTAAGATTTATTTATTTATACATACAAGCTGGGTGTAGGCCAGAGGTGTGGGGGACCAGAGTATTCACCAGAGACAGAGTGGGGAGCAGAACAGGCAGATCTACTGAAATACACTGCTGAGGGGAGCAGCGGGCGAGACAGGAGAGGTCTGCTGCGCCATGTGGGAAGCTCCCTTGCCAGGGATGGAACTCGTGCTGCAGTGGCTGCAGATAGCTTCATAGTGCTGCAACTTAACCAGTTGTGCCACCAGGGAGACCCCAGGAAGATTCATTTTTGAGGGTTTCCACTAGTTGCTTTATTGAAGACTCTGAGTTATGTACATTATCTGTAGTTAACCCTACCTTCTCAGGAGTCTTTAACAAATGTTAAGATCTTCTTTAATTGTATTCTAGAGGCTCATGAAAGTATTTGAAGCTGTCTGACTTTTATCTTAGAGCAAGTTTTTTTTCTTTGTTTTTGTTTTATGACAAGCCTTTATCTCCATGCTAGAGTGTAATGACTCCATCATAGCTGGGCTGACCACACTGTGCTAGCCCCTAATTTGTCAGCACACTCCTTGCATCCTCCCTATCCCATAACTAGCTTTGCAACCCCCAAGACCAAGTAGAAAGCTTTTCTGGGTAATGCAGTAGTATCTGTCCACACAGCTGATGGAATCTGTAGAAATCTAAGGATGTTCTTGGCACCCAAATACAGGAAAGGAAGTGACCATTTTAGTCAGCAATTACAATTAGTTCTAGATCTTGAGCAGAGGAAGAAAGAAACCTGCAGACAGTTAGGCCTCCTGTGGTTGTTCAGTGAAGCACTGGTTTAGAATTTCTACATCCTTTTATAATTCTAGGTACAAAGTTATGGCCCTTGCATTCTGTGTCGGATCAGGAAATAACCCTGCCTGGGCTTGCCAGAAGGTTGTTTACCATGATGGTGCCTGACTAGTTCCATTGAATTACTAAAATGAAAGTGTCAATGCTCCAGCAACCTCCATACTCACTGAGCAGTCCTGCAGAAAGCCAGGCAGGGACAGATGCCACAAATCACTGGAACTGTAGCCTTGGTCTTTGTTCTGCCTGGGCCTCCAATCTCTTGCCAGTAGCCCATGTTTCAGATATATGTTCCTAATTATATGCTGAGTTGATTATTTCCCAAAGACAACATAAAAATATAGGTGCCTTCTTCTTCCTGTCCCCTTCAGACAGTAGAATTATATCCAAAATTAAGCTCACTCCTCAAAATTTGTCTTCTTCATTACTGTATCTAATGAGAAGCTACACCACCCACCCTGGCTGCCCGCCTCCTCACCACCTTTATTTATTTCAAGTTTACTAAATTCTACATTCTGAACATCTCTTGGCTTCATCTCCTATCATCTCATTAACATGAGCAAGAAGTTCCATGTACCAACTTTCCCCTAAATCATAACTGTTTAACATTTTTTCTGCCTTTCCCTATTTCATCTTAAAGATTTACATTTAAATATAAATTTTTAAAATATTTGTAACCTAGTTTTCCTAGTTTAACCAATAAAACCTGGGGTGAGGGGGTGACTTGAAGTTTACCACATAACTTCATAGGATCCAGAATGAGGAGGGTGTACATTACCGTTATCTTACTACTGTAGGATATCCTCACCCAGGAAGGTAGTGTTGTAAATAATGTTATTTGTCTAAGAAACTCCTCAAAATCCATTTATCTGAACAACAGATTTTCAACTAACCCTCCTTTCCAGACAATAGAATGCTAATGGACCTTTTAGTATAATAAAAAATACATTTAGTCTTTGTCCTGTTTCTTGGCACAGAACTTCTAAAACGCTTGGAATGTCCTGAGTCATACGAGCATCTTCTATTGTTTATGAGTCATTTTCAACTGTACCTGAGTTTATGATAATGTGGTGGTGAGATCCCTAAATAACTTCAGGATGGGGAGGGGTTGCAGAGGAGCCAGTTACATGATTAGGGGGTTGGATTTTTAGCCCCACCTTCACATATCTATAGAAGGAATAGGGAATGGAAATTAAGTTTAATCTCATGCTGTGATTTATTCAATATTGCCTGTGTAATGAAATTCTGCCAGCAATAATAAAGTTAAGAGAACTGCCTGACTAGTGAGTACATTGTTATATTTGGAAGGTGAAACGTTCAGATGATACTGAGCTTGAGGGTTCTCTGCTCAGTGCACGTAAAGCCAATATTATGACACTAGCCTTTTGAAAGACGAATGTATTTGCTATTCAAATGGCAAGAAAACAGGAGTCAAAACTGAAATCTGTCTTCCCACCCAGGAAGGGATGGTGTTTTTATCAATATTGAGGGCACCAGATTAAGACAGAGTGTTTTATTTGGCTAAGGAGTAGAACAAGGGCAAAGGTGTGTGGACTTGATTAGATTGGTTAGTTGGATAGTTACAAATTAGCCCCTAGGCTGACAGGGCCTTTTGAAATGACCAGATCTTCCTGTGGAAGGACCTCTCACTTCGCATATGGTCCTGATGGTTCCTTTTTCTGTCTTCTTGGTTCCATGATAATGTTCTCCCAGTACTAACTGTGTGATTCATAGACAGGTCACACTCTGCTGATTCTGGGAAAATTGAATCATGCCCAATTGTTTCTGCTAAGCTGAATAGGACAAAGTTTTATTCAGAGGATTCAGAAATCTGAACCTCACGAGTCATTGTAGTGAATTATCTAACTTGAAGGGCAGTTGTGGGGAACTCCCAAATCTGTAGTAGTCAGAAGCACAAGTAGTTTAGGATACTGAAAGTGCAACTTGTGTCTGAAAGTGGGGGCAGCCTTGTGTTCTTAATTTATGGAATCTGCACTAACTCCAGGTCGTGTCAGAACTTAACTGGGTCCGAGGACACAGTTAGCATCAAAGAATTGTTGAAATGCAGCCCTCGTCTCAGGATAATAGATTGCTCAACTGTGTGTTGGGTCACAGGGGAAAATTCCCCCACTCCATCTGGGTTTTTCTGAGACTGGATGAGCAAAAGTATCAGGAGATTAGTATAAGAAAAAGCCATATGTTAATGACATGTATGTTAGTAATAACCATGTATCATTCAAACATAGCTTTTAATTCTAAAGTAAAATGGAACAAACCAGAGATATATACCCTATGTTAAAGAACATGGAGCATTAAGGAGAGAGAAGGAGGAGACCTCGCATGACAAGGAGGGTATTACTTCATCTCTAGAGGGAAAAGATGAGTTTCTCAGACAGGTCAATCCATGAATATGTCCTCCTTACAGCTGGATGATATCCTTCCCCCAAACCACACCTTTCTAGGTCAGACAAAGGGAAACAGTGATTGTTTCTTTGGTTAGAGAAAGGGAAAATAACTGAGACAAGGAAAAAGCTTCTCTTAGCGTTCAGGCCTTTACCGCTCTTAATTTAAACAGTCTGCATTCTATAAATAAGGGTAACAAACTTTCTGAGGTTCATAACATTATGATTGGGACCAAGGGACACTTACTGGGAGAGGCCTACTCGGTCTCACTGATAAAAGCCTATTGACCTTTTGGGGAACACTGACCCCACATGTGGAAACTATTCACTTGTCAGACAACTGTTTACTCATCAAAGGCACTTTGAAACCTTCACTTCCACTTCTTCACCAAACCAAAACTATAATGTGTATTTTATCCAGTCCCTGCCAGATCCTACAATTAAAAGATGAATTTAAACTAACCCCTGCACCTTATGAATATCTTCCCTGGTTTTTCCCCTTCTGAGATATACCATTACGTCAAGTATTGTTCTCTCACTTGCCACTAGGCTGTGCTTGAGCAACAGATTTATTTAGTTAGACTTGCTTAACAGCTAAGCTGTGGGTAGAAAGTCCTGGTTTGGGGTGGGTTTCACCTTTTGGGAGGCTGCTTTCATCTTTACTTTTCTTCTATAGGAAATTACACTGTGTGTTTTCTAATATCATGACTTCCAATACTTTCTTAGTTTGGAAATAAGAGTTAAAAAAGCAAATGTGTAAGAGGGAGCACTCTATAAAGATAACAAGGATGACCTAGATTTCAGAAAGCAGCCACTTGGGCTTAAGATACTGGAAATTCACTTTTAAAATGTAGATGTGAGCCTGTACAGATAAATGTTCATCTTTTATTAATTTTAACCCAAATGACAGAAGAGTTTGGCAAAATGGGACTGTTCAAGCTATTATTTTTCATCAATTCCCAGATATTAGAGAATTTGATTACCATGGTCATTAGTTAGATTTTATCCTTGCCATTCCAAGTTATATAAGCCATCTCCCCAAGAGCTGATGCTAGTTCAATTTGACTTTCAGTCACTTCCAAACCAAGAGTCTTAGACTAATTCAAGGGATAACAGAAATCTTGAGAGAAATTGATAGTTGAGAAGTTATATTGTGTTTTTGAAAAAGATAAAAGGGAATTGCTCGTTACCACTTTATTTTTTAATTGCCCAATAGACAAAATGACCTTCAAATTAACATGGTTCAGAAGTACTTAAAACTTAAAGCAGAGAGATGATATTGAGAAGTACTTAATTGCTTTGCCTAAGGATGGGACTCTAGGTCCAGGTAGAATGCACAGCAGAACACTGAACCTTGTGGTTCAACCATTACTGCCACTCACAGGAGTGCTGTCTGAGCAAGCTTGGAACAAGAAGCAGCTCTGGGGCACAGTAGATTCACACATGGCTTCAGGGAAGGACAGAGCAGACATTTCAGAGAAATACTGAACCTGACGTTAGGTCAGAGACTCCAAAAGGGCACACCTCAGGATGGAGTAAAAAGTATGAAACAGATGAATTCCGAGTCCACATCACAGTGCATCCCAGTGGAGAGAAGAGAGTCTGTTGTTAAATGAGGAGAGACTGTTTATGAATGAGAAGACAATTTTTATCCACAAAGCACCTTGTCCCTTTGTTTAAATATTTTAATTATTGATCTAGGTGAAGTCATCAGAGACATCTCAAGTTTGTAATGACACATATTTGACATCTGTCTACATCTCACAGGACAGAATCAGTCTTCAAACTGGCAGGTATTAGCAATCCTAATCAACAAGATGATATTTAAATCCATTGCCCCTTGCTACTGCTTAAACCACACCCTCATCACCTCTCATTGGGATAACCAAAACACCTCCAGTCCCTCTCCAGGCTTACCTGTGGTCTGTACCTTCATGCCTTATTCTTCTGCAGTGCCCAAAAGTTCTTTGTAAAATACAGATCTGGTTATGCTTCTCTCATGCTTTAAAATCTTTGACTGTGCTACCATTTCCTACACTCTAAAATCTAAAGCCTCAGCCTGGTGCATGAGGCAGTTTAGTCCAGTCTATCTCACCAGCCTCATCTGAGGTATGCTCAGTGTCTGTTCCTTGCATCCATCCCAACAACCCCTCTGTCATTCGCAAACAGAGCCGAGCACTGGGCACCCACACGCCCACTGCTCCTGAGCTCAATTTCCTCACACCCCTCCCCACCTGGAAAGCCATTCGTCCTTCAAGACGGGATTGGATGTCCTTGCCCTGAGCACACGTCATTGTCTTCCTTTGGCCTCTTGTCCATTCCCTTCTCTCTGTACCCACTACACTTTCCCTCACTGCACATGTTAGCATTTACATGCATCTCTTCTCTTACTGTGTCTTGAATCATCAGTTTTTCCAGGGCAGGGATGAGATTATTTTGGTACCCAGGGACTAGAGTACTTGGATGTGATTTGTAACTTTCTACCTCTTAACTGTTTGACTTCAGTCAAGCTACCTAATCCCTCTTTGCCTCAGTTTCGCCATTTGTGAAATGGATGGGAGCAATAGTACCTAATGCATGGAGCTATCTGGGTAAAATGAGCCACCATGCATCTATCTTGGTTAACCTGCCACTGAATCTTCCTTTCTTGTTCTGAGCAAATGCTTCTTTAACTTTGTTTCTGCTTTGCTGGGAGCCGGGAAGCACTTGGGCACCATTGAAGAGAAGGGATTACACTTAAGACAGAAAACTTCAGTGGATGGATAGATGGTATGAAGCAACCATCTAGAAAATGCATAAATGGCAAAAAGAACAGGATGAAAAACATCTGCATGTGAAAAAGGCTAAAGATGCAAATGATGAGGTTCATTACAAATAACATATAAGCACCACTTCAAAATTATGACACTTTGAGTGTTGTGTTATTTTACTTTAAAAATAGAATCATGAACTCATGGTGTTACTCATCGCTTCATTCCAAATGTTCTCTATAATTCCATTAAATCTTCACAACTCTGTACAGGTGAGGAAACAGCATTGGGAGGTTATATAAACTGCTCAAGGTCAGATAAGTAAATTACCCAAGGTCATCAACTGGTAATCAGCAGTACTGGCAGAAAATGAAAGCTAACGAAAGCAAACTAGACTCTTACCCACACTTGCAATTTAAATGCATGCAAAGCATGTATTCATTAAGATCTCTCAAGTGCATGGTTATTAATGATTAGTTGCCAGTCCAAAATGTTTTCAGGTTTTAACATTTGGTGTGATCCTTCACCCCCTTATAATTTTATCTCTAAAACTATAAGGCCAAATCACTTGAAATGTCAGTAGTCAGGTATGCACAGAATTTTCTGGTAGTCATTGTGTAGCTGAGGAGGAGGTTACAGTGTAACAAATCTGAATCAAGAACCGCTTGCTATCAGGTACAGTCTTTCCAGGGAGCCTCAAAGTAGGAACCATGAATGTTAAAGTTGCGTCATTTCATTGATTAACTTCAAATATTCAGTGCAACTTCACCTGGTAAATGCTAAGTGCTGCTGATTCAGAGAAATTCAGCATCTAGAGTGGAAAGAGATGTATAAGTGGACCTCACACCACCCTGGCAGGTAGAGGGACTATACTGTGAGAGAGGAACAGGAAGAAGCATTTCAAGTGTCCTGGCTATAGGAGATGCCTTACCCAAGCCATTAAGATTGTGTCGATCACAAGGAAAGATGAACAGATGTAAATTTGAGGGCTGCTTTCAGGTCAGTCTGAGCAAATGTTCAACCCAGTGGTCTCAGCAAAGGGCGCCATGCCTGGTGCTGCTGTGTTGGTTGTGCCTTATGCTCGGGTGAATGCTGCACAAAGAAAAGCATGAGTTTGTCCAGAAGGCACTCCTGTTGAGCCTGGGAAAAAGACAACCTGCATTTTAAAATTTTCTCCCCTTCTTGTAAGGAAGCCACCCTCCATGGCACAAAATAATCTTTATCTAAACTGAACTACAGAAGAAAACAAATTCCTATATAGGAAACCTGTGAGCTTCTATCGTATGCCCCATAAAATCCTTCAGAGATCTAGGTTATGTAACCTCAGTATCCATACTTGTGCTGTTTCTAACACTGCTGAGTGTTCTTTAGGGTTAGAGGTGATGCAGAGGCTTTGGGTATCTCTCATTGGAACTTGTGTTTATGGTGGGAAACTTCATTTTGATACTATTAATCCAGAAAGCTTTGGGTACTTGTTATTTACAAAGAAATTCATAATTAATTGTACCGTAAGCCCTCACATCTACATCTACTGTTGGGGAAGTAGTTTTGGGGCCTGAGTTTCTTGAAATTGTGGGAATTATTTGTTTTGAAATTGGACTTATCCAAGGTGGCTGGATATGTGTCTACATCCAGGGACATTGATGCCGAGTGGAACCAAGGGGTGCCCAGGGACCCCAAACTCTTATGAGGAAAAAAACGTGTTATCTATATTAAGGATTTGGCCAAACAAAGCGTATTCTTAGTGTGCGCAAAGGTTTTTAATTGGTGAAAAGTTAAAAGGCGGGGGGGGGGGAGAGAGAGAGGATGTGTGATAGCAAAGTCCTGTTCAAATTCCAGAATCATCCATCCTCTTTTGGGCACACCCATCCTATCAGGCAGGCCCAGTGCTTCAGAGTCACCAGGAGAATAAGTCTAAGCCACATTCTGGCAGGAGCTACAAGCAAGGGGTGAGGCCCAGAGTCCTGGGTCAAAACGTACCAACAGAAGAGAGCCAAGATGAGGCCTACTATTGTCTATGAAGAGCTCACTTTTCAAAGTGCTCAAGCCACCAGGACCAAGTACAGGGAGGAATCTCCCCATATGTCTGCCTTTCCCCCTCATTCCACACCAATAGGTCTACATACACCTTTGTCCTTTCCAGCTGTCACACATTCAGGAAATCTGGCTCATGGCATCCTGGAAGTTGTAATGCAAGGCACTGAGATGGCATGGAAGTGGAGTGGGGAAAATGACACCTATTCCCATGGCCACAGCAAAGCTCTTCCCTGCTGTGGTGATACTTCCTGTAACAAAATCTGTGGAGGAATTTTCCCTTGACTCAACTGTGTATTTTATGGATGTAGTGGACATTTGGCTCACCAGAATCTTCATTTAGTTATCTTTTTGTGCACCAGATACTTGCCCATAATTGACTTCTTATCCAGCTTTTGGCATGGCCTTGATGTTTATAAGGCCATCCCAATGATGGCCCATTCAAGGGCCAATGATTATAACCCATTCACGGTGCTCTGATTCCCCTTGCCATCAATTCCAGAGTAAGTAAATAAGTGTATGAAATTCCTCTGGGCAGAAAACTTCATACTTGGGCAAATGTCTCAATTTACTGCAATAAAATTTAAGGGAGATTGTCTGGGAGCTTTCTGGAAAGAAAATGCCTTGCTCTTCTGAGAGAGCCAGTCTCCACACACACCCGTATCCCCAGCTGTCTTCAGTGAGACAGAAGAGCTGGAGGAAGCTGAAATGAAAGAAAAGTTGTTCCCTGTCCTTGGAGAGGGTTTCAGAATTGAGATCTGGTGAAGTTCTTCCCTTTGTTAAGGAGAACTCTGGGCCTCCTCACTGTGGTTACTCATCTGCTCTCCCTGCAGGGCCACAAGAAAATGATTCTCGAATCCTCACCCTGACAAGCTGGTGGGTTCCCTTTTAGCATGCGGGTCCCCTGTGACTTCAGCCCCCGGGAATTTCTTATTTTCATGTTGGTCTACGCTAAACCTCCAGCGATTCATCAAAATTGCCACTTCTGTGTGCCTGCTAGCTGATGGCCTTAGCAACATTTGCTCTAGGTAACCTGACCTCTCCTGGGAGATTCCAACTGTGCACATCTCACTGGATTTCAGGGTGGCCATTTCCCCTGGAATCTCAGTTCTCTGATATGTATGAGAAAGTCATTCATTCTCAAGATGTCCAGCTTTTTCTTGTTTTCAGGTTGGCAGTGACTACTTTTAAGCTGTTCCCATTTAATATCTAAAGCTGTAAGCCTGAGCTTCCTTTCCAAATAAGTACTGTTTTCTGTCTGAAAATTTTCCTCTGTTTATTCTACATGTGCAGATTTCAAACACTAAGATTGGTACCAAATAAGTACGGACTGGATAAGACTGGAGTAACGATAGCAAAGCTACTCTAGGTCAATAACTTTTTCTCTATTCAATCACAACAATCTCCATCACCACAAAGGTGGAGAAGCATATATGAGAAAGGATCAGATACGAACTTGATCAGTGAATTGTCTCAGTTACCACATAGGTAAGGGTAACTCACTAACCACCCGGGGGATGGAGGAGTTTGAAGCCCATCTCCTTCACAGCTCCCTAGCACAGGGGCAGAGCAGCTCACGTCTACCCAGCTAGGGCTCTTTTCTACAAGTTGCTCAGGTTACTCTGGGGCTGTGGTTTCAGATGAGGAATTACTTGGGGGAAAGTGATGCCAGAGTGAGAAGGATTTTGATGGGGATTCTGGTGGCAGCTGTGCCCATCTCAAGCTTCTCTCCTCAAAAAAACCTAGTCATAGGGCCTCCCCGGTGGTGCGGTGGTTAGGTGCTGTGCTGTGGAGCTGTCAGAAGGTGCGACGTGAGTTCGATGCCCAGCCAGGGAGATTCCCACAAGGCTCAACAGACCTCTCCTGCCTCGCCTGTTTCTCCCCTCAGCAGTGTGTTTCCCTCCATCTGCCTGTTCTGCTCCCCACTCTGTCTCTGGCAAAACCTCTCCCCGCCCCACACCTCTGGTCTGTACCCCAGCTTGTATTCATAGATAAATAAATCTTAAAAAAAAAAAAGAAAAACCTGGGCCTCCCTGGTGGCACAGCGGTTGAGCGCTGCTCTGTGGAGCTGTCGGCACTGTGCGATGCGAGTTCGACGCCCAGCCGGGAAGATTCCCACATGGTGCGGCAGACCTCTCCTGCCTCTCCCGCTGCTCCTCTCAGCAGTGTATTTCTGATCTGCCTGCTTTGCTCCCTGCTCTGTCTCTGGTGAATCCTCTCGCCACCACATGCCTCTGGCCTGTACCTCAGCTTCTATGTATAAATAAATCTTTAAAAATGAAAAAAAAAAGAAAATAAAAACCTAGTCATAAATGATGAAGTTTTAGTAGTAGCTCAGGAGTTTTCTGAGCAAAACTGGAGAACATACTCGTGACATTAGACCTTTCATGGAAGCCTTGCGCCTTCTGAAAGTGAGGAAAGGGACCAGAGAAAATTGGCCCTAATACTTGGCAGGGAAAACTCTAGAAAGGAATTCTACCTGATGTCTGAGGCTGAAAAAGTACTCACTTTAGTTACAGTTGCTGATAAACTGACCTTGTCTGTTTGAGTTATTTGCTCTTTCTGATCACAAAATATTTAAAATGCAGATTGCCGCACAGCTGAGTCTGAATAAGTCAATTGGATAAAAATGCATCAACTGTCTTTGTAAATGGTAGACATACATTCTTACTATGTAAAATACCTGAGCAGAGGGCAGATGGTTTATGGCAAATCAGAGCTGTGTGACCTCCAGTACTTTAACTCAAAATACTGCCTGAGGTGGAATGTGTCTCTTGAGCAATGCTTGTACAAGGCAGGAAGCCTGCTCCGGCTGCAAAATGGCTGGAGTACAGGATGCTTTAAACTGTCATTCTCTAATAAGCAAAATAATAGCCCTCAATTGACACACTCCAGACGTCTGGAGATTCAGATGTTCCCCCCTGCTGGAGCGTCAGCATCTGCTACAGTTGCAAAGGTGATGGACAGTTACTTATGTGACCACGTGCTGTCTCATTTGCCATGGCAGGACAGGTAGAGGAGATTTGGCATCTGAATTTTGTAGAGGGAGTACAAAATATTTTTATTTTCATATCCTCAAAGATGTCTCGATTTCCTAAATCTCCATTTACTAAGTAGGATGTCTCTAATCTACTTGCCTCAGCTGGATGGACTTACCTGACCCAGGTTGGCAGTGCCCTCAGGCAACACCCTCATCCTTGGATTCCCTTTTTGCCACAGAAGTGACCACAGGAAAGGTCCTCAGAATTCTTTGTTTTCATCTTTGTGACAGCACAGATTTGTAAGATGGCTGGCTAGACATAGGGCAGTTGTCTTGGGCTGGGGAACTACAGTGTATTGTAAGTACTTGCATCCCCACTGCACTGGTGGGCAGAGACACTCTTGCAAGCAGGAGTGATGCTGGGGTGACCAGCATCTTGGAATGCAAACCAGCTCTTGGAACTAGGTACAGAGAAGATGCTTAACAATAACTGTCAAACCAAAGAGTAAAACCAGTGCCCTGGTTAGTGTCAATCCTAAGGAAAACATCCTCCACCAAGGCTGGAAACTTTGGCTGGGTTCTCAGGTCTCCAGAGGAAGGGTTTGTCGGACTCTCACTGCACAGTGGGTGAGGCTGAGCTGCAGCAGCTGCGAGCATGCGGAAGAGTCCACAGGACCTGCAAGGAAGGTGAAAGAGGTGCCATTTTCTCCGTTCTGAAAAGCAAATGGAAAATGCTGGTGGTCACGGGTGGGGAATGAAGCGCTGAGCACCCCCCTCACAGTAAGCTTCTGTGTGGTATTTTAGGCCAGTCACAAACCCTCCCTCCCATGCTCTGCCCTCACCCCACTTCCTTCGGTCTGACAGGACCCCATGGCCTTTACTGCCACGGAGGGAAGGCTGCTCCTTATTTTGCCAATTATTGCTCTCTTGTTTCAGGCAGCTCTCTCCCAGGACAATTTATTTTGCAAATAAGATTTCACAAGACACTGCATAATATGCTTCAATAGGACCAACACACACTACACTCACTGTATATCAAATTAGCTTTTGCACTCATTATAAGTTATTGCTTTACTTAAGCATTTCATTACTTTTCTCTCCTTTATGAAAACTGTACAAAGCTGCCTGAATTATAACAAGTGGCTGTTGAATAATACAACATCTTCTCATGTTACAGCTCAGTAGAAATTTTTCAGACATGCCACATGGGTAATACTGAACCATGCAGTCATAAAGGAGTTCATTAAAGGCAAACTCACAAAAGCAAGTCAGAAAGGAATATCATGTTTTATGAAATATACATGTAGAGTTCTGGGCTCAGAATCTAGAAGAAACAAATTAATCTTAGGCTTGTAAGAAAAGTTTTGAAGGTCTTTTAACTCATGCTGACATTTATGGCAGCCTCATTCCTTGGGGAAAAAACTGGTGTCGTATTCTGGTTCAAATAAAGTGATTTTAGCATCTGAAACTAGAATGCAAGCTACAAAGACATGCAATGGTACACAAAGGAGCTGGAGATTGCTCCTAGGCCTGCCAAATTGTTTTTGCCACAGCAGATGCAAACAAGAAGCTTCAAAGGGGAGGCAGCCTCCATTCCCCTGATGTCTGTGCTCACTCTGATGTCCGTAAGCATTGTGGCGCTTGTGAGCATGGCAAATGAGACAGCACGTGGGTATGGTCTGTTACAGCTCTATGATTCTGTGTAGTCCCAGCTAGCTGCTGTTCTGACTCACCCAGAGATGTGATATTTTGCCACCAGGAAAGGGCAAAAGGGTCTCTTAGCACTGGCAATTGCACGACTCACTTGCAGATGGGTGGAAAATTTCTCCAAGTTCTTTTTTTTCATACAGGTGTCTACCAAGATACTAAACATCAGCAACATAGCTGCTGCTGTTGGCACGCACTGTGGTGTACAGCTGAGTGTTGAGGGGGAGAGGATGGTGCAGGCAAGCATTTTTGTGCCTGTGAGCCATTCAGTTTTTGAAAGGTCCCTGCCCTCAACATGTGGAATGGAGATGTCTCAGAATGACTGGAGCAAAACAAGAAGTTCTGACTCTCTAAGGCAAATTGCTCAGGCCCCTGAGATCACATGGATGGAGGAGAAGAGACTTCCTCTTACCATCACCGCACTTTTTAAAAGAAATATGGGATTCATTTCTTAGCTATGAAACCTGAGCAAGTTAAATTTCAAAAGCTTCAATTTCTACTCTGTAAAATGGGAATAAGATTACTTGCCTTTCAAGGTGGTTGTGACATTTGGTAGAAGTTCAATTAAATAACAGTGGCTTCCTGTTTATTCTGCACCATCAGTATAAAATCACCAACTCTTGAGCCCTCACTGTTCTATGTGGGGAAACAGACAGCGGCTTATTATTCCATCAAGTGCTACTGAGGCAGGATAAGTGAACTTTTCTCCACACGGCCTGGATATAGAGTGGTGAATATTTTCCCTAACGAGAAAATGGCTATTAAACATTTACTTCCTGCAAGATGAGCATTACGTGAGTACATGTTACATAGAAATGTGTCATTAATCCTGGGAAATCTTTCTAACTCACTCTAATCCCCCTTTTGGAAGCTGTGCAATATTCAGAAAAGAAGATTCTGGCTTTACTTCTTGGGATCTGTCATCTTCTGGGTCCTGAATCCCCTAGAGGTACTTGGGGTGAGTTTTCCCATCCCTCCCCAGACAAATGATAATTAATGGTAATGAAGATATAAATATGTCATGGAAATTTTTTTTTTATTGTAGGGAAAGAAATTTAGGGGAAAGAAAATTTAATCACTACCGTTCCATTCTGGCTTTTTAGGTTTAATGTACATATGTCTCTTAGAAAGTTGGTAGAAGTTGAAAATTTTAAAGGCAAGTCCTCCATATTCTCCTTTCTGTCCCCAGATTTCTGTCATCTCTTTCTAGGCATCATTGTCAGCTCTTTAAGACCTTGGTTCTTGTAGCATTATTAATTACCTTAAAACATCACTCAACTGTAGCAGTCTAGGCAATCTTATTATCTCAGAGGGGCAAGGAGCAAAGATTAGTTGTTTTATCATTTAAGTAATGAGAATTTTACACTTTTCTAAAGAGATTTATGAGAGTAATTAGTCTAAGCAGGAGTTTCCAGCATGAGTGCTATTAGTTGTAATAATTAACCCTAGTGGGGTGAGTTACTGACTAGCAACTTCGCAATCTTTGAGGATGGCATGAAATTTCAGTTTCAGGCATTTGTAAATACGTATAAATGTGCATTACTAATAGTTGCTTAATAAAACACCAAATCTACTTATAAATTACCAATATAAAAGATGAAATGTCAACAAGTTTTATGTATCTAATCATTAGTTTATTTTTGGTGGCTTCTTAAAATACAGTTACTTGTCAAAGAAATTAAAAGGCAGCATGATATAGTGTGGGTCTTGGAGGCAGCTCCCAGCTCTGCCATTTACTCACTCTCGTTCCAAGGAAGCCATTCAGCCTTTTAGATCTCGAATTTCTGTAGCTGCAAAACAAGGAGTAGAACTAGATACTCCAGCCTTGACAGCCCATAGTTATGGAAGAAGAGACTTAGCTCAAAGGCAGCAGCAATGGTCAGTGTTTAGTCGACTGAGGTAATAAACCAAGTTCTTGATTACTAAGAAAAAGTAAAATTAGGATTTATTAAGTGTCTGCTTGTGCTATGGTTTTTCATGGACTTGATCTTATTTATATTCCTTCAGTAGGAGTGTGCCTTTTACATAGATGAGGGTCCTCAGGAAATCTGAGGAACTTGCATAGTAGGTAAGAGTTTGAGTCAAACTGAGTATGTTCAAATATCAGTTCCATTTCTTACTGTGTGGATGGGGCTAATACCCAAAATAAGTGTCATTCAAAATGCAGTATATTATGTAAAATCAAGACCTCAAGGCTGTAGACATCATCTTTCATTCAAAGTGAATTGAGTAAGCTTTAGACAAATGATTTTTCTCACTGAACATTCTTTTCTTCTCCATATTCTTATTCTTTATAAGGATAACCATTATAACTATGGATGTAAATGTATAAAGTAATCATGTGAGAGGATAATAATAATGTAATAATGCTCAGCAATAATGCTGAGGTTGATTTTAAGTTTCAAAAAACTTCAGGAGAAACTGACATTTTTAATGTTCAACCTGCAGCATTTTGTCATCTTCTAAAGAATAGATAAACGGTGTGAAACATGAGAGCCACTGGGAATTCATCAGATAACCCATGAAATTTAGATGATGCTTGCTGTGGACAGTGCCACTGAGAAACATATTCCCCTTCTAGCCTAGAGGATCGCCCTCCCCAACACGGCTTTGAGAAATTGCACATGTTTCCATTAATTCTTCTTGTTCTCCCAGAAGCAGCTTGAATACAGAGAAATTTGTATTTTCCACCTCTTCCTTTCCTTTTTTCAACTGAGGTAGCCCTAGACCCTCTTGTGTCCATCCCTCTCCCATCTCTGCTGCCACAATTCAGTGTATCTCCCAAGTACGACAGCATCCTCAACATTCTCTTAATGGTACCTGGCACGTTAATTTTGTAGGGTTTCAAGAGACTTCAGTGATTGATTTTTGTTCTCATGAGGGGCAAGAACTATTAACTACAACGTTGGTTAAATGGTAAACAGGAAAAGAAAACTAAGTCAGTGGTATCTAGCAATCACTGGAACTGTATCCTGCCACCTCACTTAAGATGAAATCACAACCACCATCATCCTCTCTCCCCTAAGCCTCCTTCTTAAAACAGTACTCAGGCAGTCATGACTAAATGCCTGGAAGGAGAAGAGAGAGCAGAAACCTATTTGTCAACTCAGCTATGCAGTAATTCATTCGCGCTTTCTCCTGGGACAGGGCTACTGTGATGTGTGTCTGCATTCAGAGACCAAGGTCTTCCCTTTTATCCCCTAAGTGTTACTTCAAATTTTTGCAAGTAAAATGTGTGTAATTTCCACTTTATGTGAAAATGGGTTGGTCTCTTAGCAACTTAAAGCCAGTCAAGGGGCCATTCATGGAACAGTTAGATTTTCTTTGACAACCTTTATTCCTAAGTGATGCTACCACATAAACAACTGCAACCAGAAGAGGGAGAAAGGAAGAAAATGAATTATGACACTAAAAAGAAAAGGAAAAACAAAAAACAACATATATTGCCACTTCTCTTTGCACTAGACTTGAGTGAACATTTTTGGATAATCAAGAACAACTTTAACCCAGCCGACCCAATAAAAATAGCTAATAGTCAGCGTCTTTTCAATGTCCTTACCTTGCTTTTTTCTGCCTCCCACACATGCAGAGTCCTCCTGTTACCATCCATCAAGCCCCTAGGCAGGGTCCAATAAAAAAAATAGGGAGGTGAGAGAGACACAAAATCAGCCTTTAATCTCTCTAAAATGGCGTCATACACATTTTTCAAGTAACTTTAAAAACCATGGTGAGAATCCTCTGTCATGTTATTAAAACCCTAGGTGATGACAGAGCACTGTGATGGTTGGAAGTTGATTGGTCTGTAAGGGAAAAAAATGTCCTCTGCACCTGATTCAGATTGCCCCTGATGAAGGGTATCAGTTAAACATACCTGAAGGGATTTTTTTTTCCCTCTCCATCATTTTATTTCTGTATCCCTTTACTTTTAATGACTTTCATTTAACAGAATATTCCCGTTGAGATTACTGTCTGAAATGTAATTTAAAATCCCTTTAAAAAGAGCTTATTGTCCTCAGTGACCTTCAGTAGACAAAGTTGTCTATTCTGCAGCAGGTATGTGTGAGCTGTTTTTATTTTGGGTATTTCAAATCAGATTGAATTGCTTGGCATTCCGCATCCACAGGGTCTGATCAAAGTTACTCTATGGAGGAGAAAGTAAATTTATAATATGAGCAATATCCTCAGGAGTCAGTATATCATCACCAAGAAACCATGAGTTCTGAGTCACTAATCACTGTCAGACCTAGAAAACAGTAATGAGTTGGATGGACCATTCTGAGAGTTAAAAGATGTCTTTTCTGTAAGTAAGCAAGCAGTTTGAATCTGCCCTAATTAACTTGGGAACTTAAGGTAGATGGCACATCCCAATGGCAATAGTCTGAACAAATTCAGCAGCTGCCTTTGTTTACAGACTGTACACCAGTCAGATGGAAAGATTTTTAAAAGCGCAGTAAATGGCAATCCACATGGATAATGAACTGGATTAATGTAGCAATTAAATTTTATTAAAATGAAGTATTATCCTTAGACAGAACCTGACAATGATGTAAAGCTGGGATCTACTTTCAAAAATGGAGGTTTAGCAAAGGAAATTTAAAATCCCAAGATGTTACAAGGTCCATTGTGAATATGAATGGTCTTCTGAGACAGGGGAGGTTTAAGAAGTAATCTTTGAAGAATGAAGAATTTAGAGCAGGGATAATTAAATATTCCTCTTCTGGAATTCTTATCGGCTGTAAATTCTTTTTTTTTTTAAGATTATTTATTTTTGTGTAGAAGAACTGGGGAGTGAACCAGAGGTGCTGGGGGTGAGAGGATTCATCAAAGACAGAGTAGGGAGCAGAACAGGCAAATCTACTGAAATACACTGCTGAGGGGAGCAGCAGACAAGACAGGAGAGGTCTGCTGCGCCATGTGGGTTAGCTCCCTGACCAGGGTTCAAACTCATGCTTCAGTGGCTAATGATAGCTTGATAGCTTAGACTTCAACCCCTGTGCCACCAGGGAGGCTCAACTGCTGTAAAGTCTTCCTGGGGGCTAATGTTTTGTTCTCTGGTTATCATGACAAAGAAACTTGTGAATTATAAAAACTTCACCTGAAATGTAAAAACCCAAAGGAAAATGGTGCGTAACATGGAAGGGAGATGATACATTAATTATTTTACCAGCATAGAACATGGCATTGGAAGACTCAGGAAGACTTACAGCAAAGTTCATGAACCTCATTCTTAGCAGGAAGCTGACATTAACACTTTGCACATTTTATCAAATCCCATTCTTCAGATTGTACCCCAATGCAAAATGGTCCCTGAATTTTTTTCTATCACTGATTGACTCAAAATTTGAAAATGAAGACAAAGTTATATGCCAGAGAGAACAATATATTAAATCTCCCAAGTTGTACTATTGCAACTTGCCAGAATTTCAGTGAGGAATTCTCTCTTCTAGTGGTTGTAGACACGCTGGTTTGTTATTGGTCTGTAGATACGGTGTTACTGGAGCTAGCAGTAGCAGTGGTATTCTCTCTCTGTGCTGCTCCACAAGTCAGTTGTGGCAGTTGCTCCTCAGGGCCCAGTAACTGCCCTTTTGTTAGTTGTGACAGTTGTTCCTTAAGACCTTTTATGTAACAGTGTATGTCCTGGATCATAGAATGGGCCAATCAGGTGTGTGCTATGAACTGATTGGTGCTGAATGGTCCAATCAGTCAATCAGATTGAAAAATGGTCCAATCAGACTTGTGGGTGGGGCACCCTGAAAAAGGATATAAACCAGGATCAGAGGGTGCTGAGAGAGACAACGCCAGCCCCAAACAGGAGAGACAACTCCAGCCCTTGAACAGGACAAAAAGAAAGAAGATGGTTCCAGCCTCTGAAGGAGGAAGAAAGAAGGGAAAGACTCCATTCCTGGCCTCCAAATAAGAAAAGAAGCATCCAGCAGCCAACTTTTGCGGAGGGAAGAGAAACCGAAGACCTTGTCAGAGACTGGGCCTCAGTCCTATCTCTGACATTGCCTGAAGGGAGCACCAAAGGCCCTGGGCCTGGTGTCTCAAAGAGCTGTTTGTTGTTGGTGTAGCCCAACTAACTCACAAAGAGCTGTTAACACTTGGTGTTTCTGACACCGCCTCTAGGACCAGTAGTGACAACTGCCCAGTGTTGTCCAATACTCCTGGCGACTGGCGGCGACCATCACTGCTGCTATCTGGGTGAGATAGCCGGCCACTTATGGCTACAGTAAGCTCTTTGTTTCCCTTGTTTGTAAAATAAGCCCCGTGGTTGTTCTTCCTGTAGACTAAGGTCTCTTGCAATTGTGCACACAGGTGAGAACCCACAGACAGTGACCTGTCCTCTTATCAGACACTGTCCTTTGTTGGGCTATAGCCAAATTGTGTGGGTGTTGTATTGCTATAGCCCTTGTGTGGGTGTTGTATTGCTATAGCACTTGGGTTTTGCTTTTTGGCCTTTTGAGGCTTTTTGGCGGCTCTTTTGTCTCAAAGCCTGGGAAGGTGGGTTGCCGTTCCATCTGGCCTCCTGCTTCCTACCAAGTCTACCCCTGCTTCAGTGGAGCAGTCTCTTTTCTTGAATCACTGTCCCCCAGTGCTCTGCTGAATCCTTCTTCTAGACACTGGTATATCTCCCAGCATTGCCTTATGCAAAAACATCCATTTACACAAGTATAGAATACTTGATGAAGGTAACAAGGGCATTTGGAGGCACAGGTAGTCAAGTGGGCATGTCCTTTAGGGGAACTTTAATATGTGTGATGGTTTTCAAAGTTTCACACAGCTATTAGTCAAATACAGCGTCACAATGGCAGATCCATCCAAACTTCTTTAAAGAGAGAAGAAAACTTCAGTAAGTTGATTGTAAGAAGCTTTTTTCCACAGATAGGAACATTTTACCCTGGATTCTAGAATGTGTCCTGATATACAGACCTGGCAGTACTCCCAGCATCTCCTCAGGGACATGGGAGAGCTCTTATTCAGGTTGAACGTAGACCTGCTGACCTGTGAAGAGTGGAGTTTCACTGTGGGGATGGCAAGATACAGGCATGAAGAATTTAAATTTTAGAGGAAGAATCTCCCTAATTAGAATAATTTCCTTTTTAAAATGTTATTCTGGGGCCTCCCTGGTGGCGCAGTGGTTAAGCGCTGTGCTGTGGAGCTGTCGGCAGCGGCAACGCGAGTTCGACGCCCGGCCGGGGAGAATCCCACATGGGACGGCAGACCTCTCCTGCCTCGCCCGCTGCTCCCCTCAGCAGTGTATTTCTGATCTGCCTGTTCTGCTACCCGCTCTGTCTCTGGTGAACCCTCTCGCTGCCCCACGCCTCTGGCCTGTACCCCAGCTTGTATGTATAAATAAAAAATAAATCTTAAAAAAAATAAATTAAAAAAATGTTATTCTGGTAACAACAGGCTGGACTCTTCACACTAACCCTCCCACTAAGAGCAACTAGAAATACCAGGAAGGTATTTTAGAATTCTTGATAGGTTGGGACTGCAAAAGCAGGGGAAAAAATGACAGTGACAAAAGTAGGAAAAGGAAGGGAATACAGAGAGAGGAAGCCTGAGGTGAAGGCTGCTCTTCCCAAAGAGGTGGCTGAGAGGTTGTAAAACCAAGCAGTGCCTGTGATGGTCAGACTTGGCATGGGGGATACATGGGGTCCAGGTCCCCCAGGTGTGAAGAACTCTGGTGAAGTCCTGAGGTCTTAGGTTGGGACCCAGAGGGCACCACCTAGAAATAAGGGAAACCATGTTGGTGTTGGAACAAGCCCAGTTTTGAGCCATCTTAAATGTCTGAAGGTATGTCAGGGTGACTCAGGTTATATCTTCCCCTACTTGACTGAAGCAGGTGTGAATCCTGTGTAGAGGAAGCATCTTGTGTCATCCAGAACCTCAAAATATTTCGTAAATTTTCCCAAGTTTTCGTACATACTGAACCGGGTAGGTGTGAGGTTGGGAGAACCTTCTCAGGGTATCACCTGTGTGGAGGTGTAAAAGATGAGTAGAAATGAGCTTATTTGGCAAGAGAAACCAAAGTCCTGATACCAAGGCCAGAGAGAAGGTCATACACCCATCTTTTGTACCTGCCGAGGCCGCTGCACAAAGATGGGTCCTGTCCCTACTACGCTGCACAGTGATTCTAATAGTTCCATGCAGATGGACCCCAGCACCCTGAGACTTAAAATGGGGTCCTGTATACTACCTCCTTCCCATGATGGTTTTCATTGTACCTCAGAAACCTACTCTGAGGAGACCTTATCTCTGAGGTGAACAACTTGGGACCCTCCATGTATGTTTCTCATCTCACCGACGTTATCCTTGGAGAATTCATTTCTGGAATGTGCCCTCCACCTTTGGTTACCATCTGCCTGGCCAATGACACATGATGTGGGAATAAAACAACCAACACATGCTTCTTTTTCTTCATGCACTTTTGAGTTTTGATCCCATGGCGAGGACACTGATGGCCTTGTTTTCACAGATGAAGACAGAATAGTTCAGGAAATGAAACCTCTTGGCCAGAGTGATGGCTTGGGATTTTTGTGAAAGAAGTCAGTTATATACCTCTCTACCTATACCCATGAAAACATCCCTTCAGCTTAGGGCCATACTTGAAGCAGAAATTGGGTTTGTAGTTTCTAGGACTGTGATAAGGGTCTGGTAATTCTCAGCTGCTTGGGCATATTGCCATGATGAGGCACAGGACAGCTCGAGGAGCTGTACCACACAAATGAGCAACGTCTAGAGAATTCGTGTTAATCATCCTCATAAAACATGCTCTGTACTCTCACCATGGATTTTGAAAGGAACTGCATATGTCACCCTTTCCTTCTGTGTCAGCTTGGGCTGACCATCGTGCCCATATCAGCCCTGTGTGGCCCGTGAACACTCAGAGCAGCACCCTGGGTAAATGGACACATCCAATTCCCGGGAGCCGAGAGAGTGTGGCAGCAGTGGTGGTGTGGCGTGAGTGAGTGTAGCTGCACAAACACCAGCACCGTAAATTCCCAAGTGGAAGTGATTTAGCATCCCTGTTCAGACATCTCCTGCTCTCCATCAATTACCAGAGCAGCGAGAAACCACATATGGCAGCCAAGGCACCTGGGTAGCTATCAAAGACATCTTGCTGGTTGAGCCCAGTGATGCTGAGCTGGCAGCAGGGCTGGGAAGGGTGAGCTAGAGCAAAGCAAATGCTGCTTTTCTTCAGCAGCCTACTTCTGAGGCAGTGAAGCCTGAGCTAAGTGGCATTTTTGTTTTATTTAAAATGCTGGTGGTTGCTCTTCAAATCAGAGTGCTGGCCTGCCACACTGACAGCATTCTACAGCAGTGTAAGGCTAGAAGACTGTTCCCAGGAAGATAGCCATGAAAAGTAGTTAATATGTGTTGAGTGCTTGCTGCCTGTACATTTTCTCATGTCTCAGAGCATCTTATCAGTAGTTTTTCTATTTAGTTCCATTTCACAGACTGAGAAACTGAGACTTGAGAAAGGTAAGCAATGTGTTCAAGCTACTAGATGGGAGACTCTGGTTTCAAATTCAAGTGTTTATTAGACTTAAGAACCTGAACACTAAACAGATGTGGCATAGGGAGCCACAGGGAGTATGAAAGACAGAGCTGCATTCTCTTCTTTTAGGTTTTAAGATGCTTAATGCTGCAAGTAACAGCCTAGCTTAAGCCCTGAGCATTTGTCATCGCCCCACAAGACATCCCATGGCTATTCCTACAGTGCCGTTTGGACCCAGGGCCCATCCATCTCCCTGTCATGAGGGGTCAGCAGTTGTGGTCACCTCCAGGCTGAGGATTCCCTCCCTCAGCTTCTTTCAGAGGCCAAGATACCTCTCATATTTAGAGGAAGAAATGTCTTTTCCAGAAGTCTCTCTGTTTTGTTGTTGTCTAGTTGGCATGGTGTCATCACTGTCACACTTAGTGACTGTCACTCATAATGACTTTGCCATAATGAGCTAAGTCTCATGAACCCCCCCTTTTCACCCCCCCAGGACTGGGGAGAGTAGCTATGAAGCACGTGAATTCTTAATATTGGAGGAAAATTGAAGTTGTTAAACACAGCTGTCCATAGTGACAGGAGGCAGGAGAGCTGCTGGGTATTATCAGCACTTGCCACCTGCAGCTCCTCCGTCTTCCCAGTACCAGCATGTGCCATTCCCCGCCTCTCTGCTAACAGTCTGCCATGAGCTGATGGGTATCCTTCCCCCGCAAAGGGAGAAAACTCGAGTCTCACCGGCTTTCTGCATCTGACTCAGTCCTGGACAGCTGGCTGAGAGTGTTTTTCCATTGGCTCTGTGTGTGCGACCTGATGGCTGAAAGGCCAGTTATCTACCCCAAAGACAGAAGGCACAGTCTGGGAAGGTGACCCCTGTGTTCGTCCTCGGGAGACCTCGCTGTGCCTCTCACTGTGGTGCCCTCAGGGAGGCCTTCCCTGCCCCCCAGCCTCCACACACCCGCTTCTGCTGCCTGGGTGGCTCCTCCTCCCTCCCAAGCACGGAGATGAGCTGCCTGAAACAGCATCTCTGAGTGAGCGCGGGGATTTACCTCCCAGTTCAGGTTGGTTCAGGTTTAAAAACCTGCACTTTGCCTTAGAAGCTCATCAGTCATAAACTCCTCTCAGCCAGTATCAGTTCCTCAGGAACAGTCATCCACCAACTTGGAAGACACTTCAGGTATTTTCATGAGTTAGCAACCACGAGTAAATATTTTGATGTGCAATGGTAGCCAATTTTGAGATTTTTGTTGCTCGTCCCCTGTGTGCCCTGGGCCCTCTGCCTCCTGACCTCCCTGGTTTGGTGACCTCTACCTGAGGAAAGCGTAGCCTTTGTTGGGGAAACACCCACATTTATTCAGTAGCTTTTGTTGGGGAAACACCCGCATTTATTCAGTCTCTACAGACAGACTTGCCACTTTCACTTAGAAATAGTTAATAATAGTGATATTTGCAAGAGGCTGGAGGCACCAAACTTATTAATTTGATCTCCTGGTAAGTTTCTGGTTTCCCTGCTGCTTCATAAAGTAGATTTAGCCTGGGGGCCAGGAATGGACTTTTCTATCACCAGGAGACTTCAAATGCAAGACTCGATCAACTCAGTTTCAACTGACAAGCATAAAACGCCTCTTTCAGCAAAGGCTGTTTTCTTTCTCTTTGTTCTAACAGGGGCCACAGTTTGACAATTTGTCTCTCTCTTGTAGAACCTCCTTGTTGACAAACTCTGTGAACAGCCAACACTGAATTTCCCCTTCCCTTTTTCTAAGCTAGAACCAGAGTGGAATATCATCCGCACCCCAAGAAATGACTGGCAGTCAAGCCAAATAATTTGCACTGCCCCAGGGGAAGCCACCGGGCCCTATCCTGGAGGGGTGCAGCCCTACTCCTGCGTGCCATCGACTTCATTCAGCAAGTTCTGTAGTTACTCACACACCCAGGAACACATTTCTAGCTCACAGATGCTCTAAGCTTTAAATAACAGGATATTTCATTAAAAGCAGTTTAATTATATGAAGCTTATTATTGCAATGTGATCAGTGGCAAGATATTCGAATATTTGAAAGGTTATTTTAATCACCCATAATATCAAGAATCCATAGTTTTCCATCTCTCTTCTCCATCACACTCTGTGTGTTAGTGCCTTTATTTTTGCAAGAGTTTGGTTTTAGTGGCTCCAGCTATTACCTCGCACACAGCTTCCCCTAGAGAAAAAGAAAAAAGGAAAGCAGAAGCTGGTGCCTTTCTCTCTTGAAAGAGTGAAAAATATCCCCCCAAGGTTTACCGTTTCATCATGTGGGCTACCATGATGTTTGCTGCCTCCATCTGTCGGTGAACACAGTTCACTGGTTGGATCAAGTCAACAATCACCCCCTGAACTGGGAAAGACCCAGAACTCAAGAGTCTTTTAGCTAAAAAGGCAGAAGTGGAGGTTGGGTGGATAACAGTAGTTCCTAAATACCCCAAGTTCTTGTCTTTTAGAGCAGCATTTCTTAAAACGAGGTCCATGGATCTAGTGTTCTGATGAAAAGAAACAGGTACCTGCAGCCGACCAGGCCGACACAAACACACTCCCAGACTGAGCGCCAGGAGCCCCCCTTCTAGCAAGTGCCAGGACACTCTGTGGGACTTTATCTGATTCAGATCCTGTCATGCAGAACACTGTTCTCAGTAGACCCACATGGAGTTCGGTTATTATTGCATCTGGAAATGGATGAACCCATTCCCAGCACCCACACAGAGTGCATAAAAGGCATGTCTTTGAGTGGATCGGGCCCTGCTTTTCCTGGTGAGCCTATTTTGGTTTGTTCTCTGGTCCACAGTCATCTTCATCAAAGCATGATGATTCTCAGGTTGGTGGTTTTTTGTTTTTTTTTTTAATGAGAAGCTAATCATTGGGAGAAAATGTCAGTAGGCTGAGGGCAACTTCACAGCATATACATTTTCCCAGGAAAAGTATTGGGATGAATAAATAAACTCACAGTAAATAGCAAAGTCCTGTCTTCCACTTCCCGCAAGACCCCACGGGACCTGGTGTGAGCTGCTGAGGCGCACCTGCCGCCGTCCTGCCGGGCGCCTCCTTCCCTGTGCTTCTTGCCCGCCACCATAGAGCGCCTGAGTCCACGGCAGACCCTGGGAAATAGTCCAGGCAGCGCCGCCTGCCCCTACAGTGCTCTGGCTTCTCCTGACATCACTTAGTGTGTACCCAGAATTATATCTGTCCTTCACACCAGGAAATCCTGAGGAAGGAGACTGGGTCTTTTAGCTTCTGCTTTGAATTGTTTTTATGCTATACATTTTTTTATTTTATAATCTGTACATAAACATTCTTTCAAGAGGAATGGAAATACAAAGACATCAAATTTCCCCTACTGGTGGATCAACTGTTTCTTTTTCATTGACCTTTCTAATGTAGGGGCGGAGAGGAAATGTACCCCCAACCTCTGGGTTCTTTTAGGGCTGGTTGGACAATCAAATTAACATCAGTCAGGCTAGCAGGTTAAAAATAACAAATTTAATTAGTTACATATAGAGAATTGACATGGATATAAATTCTAAAGTAAATGGTGCAAAATGAGGGTATTTATCCAAAGCTAAAGAAGGGGGTGGTGGTCTGGAGCTTTAGGGAGGGAGAAGGGGGAGCTCAAGTGATGAGACAGTGATTGATATAACAAAAGGACCATATTCTCTGTAATTCATCTTCCCAGGTAGTTAAGGGAATAGTAAGCTTTTCTGAAGGCTGCAGGACTTTGGTTGACCTCAGCTTGAAATAATCCGCATGTCACAGTGACACATCTTGGAAGGGCAGGCCTGTTTTGGACACTTTGGAAAGGACTGTCCTTTATTAGCTTTGCTCTAAGTGTTTACAATAATTTCACAATATTCTGGCACAGGCTAATAACTGAAATAAGAGCTGTATTGAACTAAGAACTAGATGTTCTCTGAAACCCTTTATGTCATTATCAGTAATGAGGGAAGAGCTGTGCGCCCTCATGGCCATGTCTGTGATGAGAAAACTGGAGCCTGGTACCGCAGCAGGTAGTGAGTGGGGTAAGAGTTCAGATTCCAGATCTGTACTTTCTCCCCCACTGCTCCACGCGGCCGCTGACAGCAATCTTTGTGATCATATGTGATGATATCATACCATCAACATTTGCCATTACACCTAGCTTTTAAGTAATGCTTCTTGTTCCTATCATAGTAGTACAAAGCATCTAAAGCCAAAAGAAAAAATAAAGAACGCTGCTTGCCAGCATACACCGTGTTTGTATTTGAATTGTTGAATCTGTTGATTTGATTTGATCCACTTAGCTCTCTGTAGGAATGGCAGGATCCTCTCCTAAGAGGATGTGTTTTCCAGAGAAACAAAGGCTCCTCACAGGAGCAGGAAGCTTGGTTGGCATCCTGGATCTCTCCTTCACTCAGCTCCTGCAGGCCTGACCCATAGGCCTGGTCTTCCCCTCATCCTCTCATCTGTCTGGCGGATCAGCTTTGGCAGAGACCCTGAAATACCAGACAGATGAAATAAAAATATTTTCACTGTAAAGGAATATCCGTACCACTCTGGGGAGTTCTATAAAATCACACGTATTTGAGACTTTGGAGAAGTCTTAAACCAGCCTCCTACAGTCTGTTGCCAAGTTTTGCTTCTTCCTTAATGCCATGTAAGGTGACAGGGAGCTGTGCTGGGGGCTGAAGTTTGCTGATGGTGCACTCAGCCCTGTGTGTGTTGCTGAAATGCAGCTTTATCAAGTTACAAGTAACAAGTAATTACCATGCAGCACGTCACCTGGAGTGCCATTATGCAAATTTGCATATGGCTCAGCTGCACAGTTTAAGCAAATATTTATCATTGTCCTAAAGCCTTGCCTCCTGGCAAAGAGAAAACAGACCAGTGGTATTCCATTACTGCACAGTCCTGGTTTTTTAAACCAGAAATGAACTAGGCTGTGTTTATATCTAGGACATGAAAATTTTCTAAAGAAAATATCCTGTCACTCATCTTCTCACTAATCAAGGAATCTTTGATTAATCTTCAGAAAAGACAATTGAGAGAGAAGTAAGAGAACTATCTCAAAATAGGTGAAAGACCATTGTAGACGAGGGGATGAATTTGGTTTCTACTGTCCTGGAAGGTCGCTGTAGAATACATGTGTCTGAATTTCTAAATTACAAAGGGACAGGCCTCAACCCAGTCAAAGGTAGAATTTACAATAAGCTACCAAGTTGTTCTTTGAAAGTCAGAATTTTTTTGCTTGCTGCTCGTGTACAAAACGTTTATCTGTGTTGCATTGGTGGATTTTGTGGGTTTTTTCCCAAATCAGATACTCAATTGAGTTCATATTGCTTTCATATTGGGTGCCCTGGACAGTTATCAAGTTATTCTGGAGATGCTGCCCTTGACCAGGACGGTTTTAGAAATCTCTTTGAAAAAAGCATCTTCAGCCTGTTCTCTCCTACGATGTCTCCATGATGGCCAGCCCTCAACTCAATGTTTGACTTCTGACTTGGCCGGAAGGTATGCAGACCCCTATCTTGCTCAGTGACTTTCAGGCTGGATGACACTTTTGAGGAATCACAATGTCAAAATAAAAATGATGATGGTGCTATAAATTTTGAGATTGGAGCCATTTAGGAGACTTCTAAAAGCAATCGTTGCTGAAAGTCTCCCAGGTTGCCTCCTTAACCCTGAGAACTAATTCAGGGAGTGGAAGGTCAACTGTTGATTCGAACAGGTAAAATTTCCAGCACATTCTGCTGTCATGACTCAAACCGAAACCACAAGGAAAGCACAGCAGGAAGTAACAGCCGTGCTCCAGGGCTAGAAAGTGTTGAATGTGCTGGTGGATCTGGGATCAAACCCCAACTCTGGTCCACCCGCTGGTCACAGATATCCCTGAGCTTATCCACATCTGTTTCCTCATCTGGAAAGTGAGAATGATGACAAATTCCGCCAAGCATTGTCTTGAGAATTTACTTCACGTGACTGCGCAGCGTGGCGTTGAACACATAGAAAGTTGTCAGCACATTATAGCTGCTATAATTATTACCATTGTTAGTTATTGTTGTCTTCATTGTGAATCATCCTTCTCAATCATTCCCTCACTTCATCCATTCTCCTTTGTCCTCACTTTAAAATTAGTTTGCATAAAATGCATTTTAATTACCCTACCAATTTCCAGCCCCCTATAATCCTCTTTAAGGGACTTTGTCAAATTATGCATGACAGCATTTTTATACACAGCATGAAAGTTAGAAAACAAATCTCTTTAAAACAAGTTTGACCGTCCAGCTATGCAGAATCTGTGATTCAGAATTTTCACGGTACACAAGCTCATACGAATTTGTAGGGACATTTTTTCAAAGACTTTAAAGAGGCTGAGTTTGTTGTGAACGTGAAACCAAGAGTGTGGATATAAGAGCAAGCTGCCCGGGTCAGAAGCCTCTTCCTCAAAGGTTGGGCAAGTTACTTGGCCTCTGTATACTTCAGTTTTCTGATCTCTAAGTTTGGGACAATAGGGCCAGGTTTGGGGTAAGGGTTGGATGAGCAAAACCATTTACTGGGTGGTACAAAGCAAAGCATGCAGAGCAGAGCTTGGCAGATAGTGAGAACTTAATGATTCCTGTTGCTAGTCTTACTGTAGCAGAGACAGAAGAACTTATAGAAGAAAAAGATCATTGAAATAGTAAATGCAGGTGTGATTTCATAGAAAATAGGTCTCATCGTGGTACCCGCCACCCTTGATTAGCTGTGGAATACAAACCAGTGAGACCCACAGGCATGCGAGGGACCCTCTATGCTACAAACGTGAAGGGTACACTCTGATGATGACCTTCAGACGTCACAGTCGGGTCCTACATGAACTACCTTGAAAATCACCTTTTTGTATTCATGTCACATTAAACAGTTGACTCACATTATATTTTTATCTGATGCATATAAGAGGAGAGGAGAAGAGTTCCACATCCTGGATTTAAGTTTAAGAACTGAGACTTAGCTGTGTGACCTTGGGCTAGTCACTTGTCTTCTGGGCTCAACTTCACCATCTGTTGAAAGAGAAAAGTGGATGAGTCAGTGTTTCCCAAATTTTAGCCATTCATAGGATCATTCCAATTATTGTCATATCCATGTCCATAGTCATCCTAATATAATAATGTCCTTGAAATCATGGTTTTTCATGCATTATTTAAAAAGCTCTGTGTTGCATACTAAATGTTGGTTAAAATTTAAAATAATTCTGGGCACAATCTAGAATCATGCTGTATGCTCTTGGGAAGACATTAGGTTAGGTGACCACAGAAGTCCCTTAAAATTCAAACTTAGTCATGCTATTTCTAAAAAAGAAAAAAAAAAGAAAAGGGAAGAACTAAAGAAATGTTAGTGCAACCCTCCATGATTTTTTCATTTCCAGTTAGAGAAGCCCATAGCTAGCAAATTATCAGTTCCCAGTATGGAAGATCCCATCCAATCTCTGACCAGCATATAATAGATACAATGTTAGATACATGTCTTAGGTCCAGCAAGAAAACTGAAAACTTAAACCCCAAGATGTCCAGAAACTGAGTCATACCCATCAGTCAAAATGAAGGGCAACCTTTGAAACTGCACCCTTGAGAAGAGGCAGGCCTATGTGATAGAAAAGGAAGTCGTTTCCAAAGCAAGAAGCCAGGAAGATGCAATGTGAGGACAAGAGGAAAACAAATTGTTAGTTTCTTTCAGTTCTCTCACTTGTTCTCAATTGTCATCTTTGTCACATAAAATTTACTGTCTCAAGTGAATCAGAACATCCTAGTAAGTTGTTAATGACCTTCATAAATCAGGTAAATTAGTTATTTTTTTCTTTCATTTTTCCTCTTCAATGATTTTATGATCAATTTGTATTGCCTCTCACAAAAGGAAGAAAGCAGGGGCCCCGTCTTTGCTACACCAGGCAAAGGCTGATGGGGACCAAGGCTGACCTCACCCAGCAGCTGCTTCCATCCTTCCTGAGACTTAAGGCTTTCTGGGTCCAGATTGAGAACTCCCCACAGGGTCACAGAAGTCAGAGGGAGAATTGCATTTCCCTGTGAGGGTTGCATCTAAGCTAGTGGTCTTGTGTAAACTTGGGGAAGCAGAAAAACTCTTTGCCATCCTGTCTGCCTGAAAGGGCCTAGGTTCTTTGCTTCCTTACAGCCTGTGTGTCCAAGCTTTGTTGAAGACAACCCTTGGGCCCTTTTGGGTATCTCGTCGAAGGTTCTGGAATACCTCAGTTACTTCTGGCAAGGAAAGCATAGTGAGAAAAGCCAGTCTTACAGTGGTATCATAAATTATCCAGGGAGAAACTAAGAAAGATTTCATAGTTTTACTCTCTCTACTTAGCTTCCTTTTATTCCAGCATGGCAATGAATTATTCCTCCCCCCTCTAGAGAATTTGTTATTCTTATTTGTGAACATAAACTGTCCCCACTCTTACTTGTGGATTTCTTGTTTGAAAGAAGCTGTGAAGGTTTGTGGGTATGTTTTCCTAATGGGTTTCTGTTCTGGTATCAGTTACCCAAATCCTCTGAGAATATATGCACAGAGATAATATGCATATCCTACATTTCCCAGGGGTTCCAAGCATTTTCCATGTGTGGGAGTCACCAATATTTTTGTGGGAATTTCCCATCAGCCCTGAGGTTTCTGTGTATCCCCTGGTGCACCCGGGGCAGGAGGGGGTGGGCCTGGACCTGTCCATCTCAGAGTTCACAGTGATGGCAGCCTCTCTCCTCCCACCAGAAACTTCCATGCAAGCCCAGGGAGGAATATGAGTCTCCGACTACAGGCCTCAATCCTGTGCCCTCCCATTATCACCTTTAGGCAGAGGATAGTTGCCTCTGTTTCATTTATGGGGAAAATGAGTCACCAAACAAGGAGAGAATTCTTACCAAAACTCAAGCTTTACCCAAAAGTTGCTTTTGTGCTCTTTGTAAGCTTCATGGCGCCCTTTGTTCAGGTACTCACACTGCCGTAAGTGCCAAGGAACTATCTTTAATATCTCCATGACACATCAAATTCCTTGTGACGCCAGATAAAACTCCAGCTCGGGAGACATTAACATGATAAAGACAAATTTACTTGTAAGCACAGCAATTTTACCACTTTTCTAAATAAGGTTTGCTGCTCTAAAGTTTTCCAGGTGTCATTCATGTGGTCTGAATTGTTTTCTTTCTCCCTCCTGATTGTTTGTAAAGCTCCTATTCATTCTTCAAAACCCAACTTAAGTGTTACTTTTTTTCAGGGAAACTACTGAAGGATTCCACCTCACTTCCCCTGCCAGCTGTAGCAGTAATGAGACTGCCTGATAGTTGATCTGTTTGTATATATGAGAACCCCATAATGCTGAGGATGTCCAAATTTTGTCATCACTAAAGGCAGATAGCAGATCCAGCAGGAATAGGAAGCAGGGTGCCAGGTGTTGAAAACAGTAAGTGTCTTTGGAAAATTTTGGACAGAAGCATAATATGACATGCATTTTGAAAAATCCCTTTGGATGCTACCTTGAGAGGAGGTTTTATATCAGAAACAAGGAGAGAAGTTAGGAAGCTAGTCCAGGATGCAGAAACAGTGCCACAGTCCAGGCGCAGCGATGGGAAAGGTGCTACAAGAGCAGAGCCCACAAGTGACCTGAAGGCGATCAAAGGATTTCCTGATGGATGAGTGTGCAGTGCGAGGAAGTCCCAGATCCTGCCTGAGAGTCTCAAAGAGCAAAGGTGCCATTTGCTAAATTGGGGGAGTTTGGCAAAATAGATCTGAGGGAAGAGCAAGAGTTCCACTTTAGACATGTACGTTACAAGCCTTGTTAGACACCCAAGTGAGGACGTTGCGCAGGCAGTTGGTTATTCCAGTGAAGAGGAGAAAAAAGACCTGGGGTGCCTCAATAGATTTGGGAGTCATTGGCTGATAGATGATATTTAAAGTCACAGTACTAAGATCAGCTAGGAAATGACCAGAGAATGGCAAGAGAAGGAATCTGAAGACGCAAGCTTGGCTAAGCAGCCAAAATAGAGTGAAGCAGAACTGTGATCGAATCAGAATCTCCCTCAACCCATGTGGCAGAGAAGGGGTTTGGGCATGTCTGAGCTGTGCAGCAAACAGGAGAGCCATTGGTGGTGCCGGCCAGGTGAGTCACAAGCCAGGGAGACTTGGTCTGGGCAGTGCTGAATCCTGAGACTGACGCCACCAGGGTCTGATTAGGTTGAGACAGAAAATCTCCCAAATTCAGAGGATTTAAAAACTGTAACTTCAGACATGTTAGAAATAAAGGATGTGAGAGTCTTAAATGCATTTCTCTCCAGGTTTCCAGGACTTTTGTCAATTCTTTACCCAAGAATATAGAAGCATTTTAGGGGAGTAGAGTCTGTTTACATCGTATCTGTATAACTCATGCTTCCACTCTAAAACAGGGCCCAGGAGGTGAGGCAGCAGGCAACTTTCAAATAGCAACTTCTTTATTGAAAAACTATTCTAGAGACAATCAAATTGAGCAGCTTATTACATTAATGCATACTGAATTCTAGCTAATAATCAAAGTTCACATAGCAAAAAATAAATCTTTTAATCCACTGCATGTGCCTAACTCCAATTTTTAATTTAATTCATGTTCTAAGTTTTCTTAGGGAGTTTCCAGCAGAAAATGTGGGCTGGACTTCTGTCCTCTGCTGAAAAATTAACGATTTATGGAAAAACAAACACAATTTAACTCTAGTAATAGACAATAATGACCTAAAATAAACTCGTCATCTCTTCTGCCAACAATTACCTTGTTTGTTTGCTTTATAAACAGTTCATTATTATGTTTATTCCTGTCCACTGCAGTGGATATTAACCTATTTTTGGACTTTGCTTGTGTTTCCCAGTTTAGATCCCTAAAAGAAAAATTAAAAATTAGAGAACAATAAATAAGCAGGGAAGGAAGGAAGATAGGATAATGAATGATGTCTGTTACAGTTTTTCTTTTGAGACAAGAGACCATATCCGCCCTCATTCTGATAAATATGCCTTCCCTGGCTTTCTCCATCTTGGAAACAGCACCATTTATCGCAAGCCAGATATTCAGTGATTTTTCTAGCCATGACTGTCTCACATCAACTCTCCATCAAGCCCTCTATACATTCTATACACCTCTTAATCCTCTCCTCCTCGCCACTCCCACTTCTGTTTCCACCTTCAGTCCCTCCCACTTCCTTAGTCTCTTCAATTCCTGTGACTATTTTCAGCTGACCTCTCAGCTGTACAATGCATCTACCTCTCATCTTTCTTCTATGCTGCCATTAAATTCATCTTGCTAAATGTAGATCTGATCAAACCACTCCATCCCTCTCTCAGTGTACTTTCCCAGTGCTTCCACATTGCCTGGAACATCAGAAATACCTACTTACTTGTCCTCACCTAACGCTCACTTTGGGATGATCGAGCTCGACTGCCTTCCTCACTGCTCAGAACTCTGTGTCCTCTCTCGTCACTCTGTCCTTCCTCACTCCCCAACCACTGACTGAATGTTGAGGTGCTACCTCCTTTATAATAGTCTTCTGTAGCTAGCCTTTGGGGGTAAACGCATTCCCTGCTATATTACCAGAGTCCCCATTGGTTACATCAATTACATTACACAACAATTAGCCAGCTTATAGGTCTGTCTGTCTCTAGGTTCTGACATCCTTCAAGATAAGGCAAGAGTTTTGGTCTTTGGTAGCTAGTGCTTGAACAGATTTAATAATTTCTAAGTGCAAATTTGTAGAATAGATGAATGAAGGCAACAACAATACGATGAGGGGACGAGGCTTACATTACTCATTGCCATGGGTGAAAGCGCCATTTCATTCAGCGGAGCTTGGCACCGTAGTGAAAAAGGTGGTACCATAAAAGTCTCCACAGTGAAGGTGTACAATAAAGGTGCATGTGTGTGTGGTGTGTGTGTGTGTGTGCACGCACACAGCCAGAAACCTACACACAGACTGTTGACCAGGAAACGTAAATTAGACTATCAACAAGAGTATGTTGATTAGAAACTTGCCTGCTACTTACAGTTGTCCAGTGGTATAAACAAAGGTTTGTGCAACAAAGGCATGATGTGTGAAGGCAGACTGGCCAGGGCTAGTAGTCCAGGCCTAGGCCACTGGCAGCTGCACAGAATCAACCTGCCAACCAGGCCTTTCCTGTTTCCTGCTCCACCAAACTTCAGTCAGCTCATGGAACAAGAATGGCTGGAGCCATTCCATGTTCTGGACAGGGAAGATGAAAGGGAAGAGCAGGCTTTGCCTCCTTGCCCACTTAACAGTTCAGCTTACATCTCACTGGCCAGATCATACTAACAGCCACTTTAACTGCAAGAGAAGATATAAAGTGTAGCTTTCTATTCAGACACATTGGTCCTGGATGTCTGTAAGTGTCCTTGCTATAGGAAATGCACACTAGTGTGCTTCCTGGTATTCCTTACATTACCCATATAATAATCACAGCAACACGAGATACTTACAATCATCCCCATTTGTATAGGTGAACCTGTGCACCAGCTTCAGAGAGGTCAAGGGCACACAGCTGAGTGTTAAAAATCCACACACAGGTATGTACCTCAGAGGAAAGGTATTTGATAGTTTAGTTTGTTAGCTAAAAGGATTGTCATTTCTTATTTCAATACTGTGTTTGTTCACTGGACAAATACTGAACATTAACTATCCTCCAGATTGAGTGTTAGGTTCTAGGGAATATGGCAATGATCGCGAGGTCCCTTCCACATAGAGGCTACATTTCCAGAGTAGACAGCAAAGAGCAAATAAACACGTGGCGATACTGTGGAGCGTGGGCAGCGCTAGAGCCTACGGAGCATGGGCAGTGCTTACTGCACAAATCGTTGAATGAATTGATATGAAGTGACTCTGCCAGAACCAATGAGGCATCCATGTACCGTAACTCCCAGTCCCCTGCCCCCATCAGAGAGCTTATTTCTCTCTCACCTTCTTGTACGGCGGTGTCGCCAGCAGGGGACGTCTGCTCAATGTGTTCCCCCAGGACAGGCTGGAGAGACCCTATCTCTGGATTCCACAGTCATCTCGGCATGACAAGGACGTTGCAGGTTTCACACTAGTAAAATAACTTCTCCAGGCACCATATCTCTGCATGTGCTCGCCCCTCAGACCAGTCATGCCAATGGCCTCGTGTTCCACACACAGGGAATGGAGCAGAACAGTGTGGCCTGCCAGAGGGGCAGACATGCATACTTGCTCTGCTCCTGAAGTCTTTAGATGTGTGCCCAGGAGGTGAAGCTGCCCAAGTTACCAAAGACACTGTACATCCCAGGGCTGGACCAGACAGAGTTTTGTTGGAATATTTTCCTGTTAACCTAGAAAGAGGTTGTGCCTGCTAGTCCACCTGGTCTGCATTTCTTTCTTTACATGAGGGTTTGTTATAATCTGTGAATTTGTCCAACAATATCTCTAGAGTCTTGGCGACTCTGGCCATTGCCTGTCCTAAAACCTATTGTGAAAATATGGAAGAAGCAATTCATCACTCTGTCAAGCCCTCACAGATAACGCAAGGATTCCAGTATCAACACAGTCCTGGGGCCTGTGGGTGACCCTGATCCCCACACAGCGTCTTTGTTGGCAGCGTGTGTCTGTTCCTACTGCTTTCTTTGGATTCAGTAAGAGGGAAATAATCATCTCATTTCTTGGGGGGCATAATTGGTCTCTAGCAGTAATTTCCCCAAATGGCGTCACTACCTGGCAGGTTACTGTAACTCTTAGGGAAAGCTTGATAAAATGTATGACGCTACCTGTCTTCTCCTGGAGCCTTTCCGCTCTTTGAGTCCCTAATGGTTTCCATTATTTCTCCCCTTGTGATGTACCGCTCTAATTTTTCTCTATTGCTCTGTGGTTACTGCTGCATTGCTGTTTTTGTAAAGAGATTTTGAAACCTGATATACCCTACAGGTTTTTGTTCTGCTTTATATTCATGTTTGTGTAAGGTTACCAAAGCAGAGTTAATTTTAAATTGGCCAACCTGAAGCCTTCCAAGCCCCCTCCCCCTTCTAAGACTGGAATTGAATCAAGTATTTCATTTAAATGACAGGAAAAAAAAGGGAATGATAATTTCCATATTCTGTTAATGTAATTGCCAATGGATTGTTTTCATCCCAAAAAGAACAGTTTTGGCGTTCAGTATTTGCAGTATGACTCACTTTAGTTAATGCTCCTGGCTCAGTGATACAACTCAGTTTGAATTAAATACATGAAACTAGTGTTCCGTGGGATATGTTTTGGAAAAAGCTGAAATGTGTACTATGTAGACATTATATTCATGACATAAAGAGTATCACCAAGCATTAAATTAGTGCTATTATTGTCAATAGTCCCAATTAAATCAAAGGTAACAAACTGTTCACCTGCCAAAAGAATGTGATTTGAGAAAATAGTGTTTAGTACAATAATATTGAAATGGAATTGCAATTACAAATTCAAATGTAAACTTTAGGCATAAAGGAATGAGGCAATCTTGAGTCTTAACTGCTCCTTGAAGGAGAGGTTTGCACAACAATGGTACATTCTGAGGATGCCTTGTAACAGGAGTAACAGCTATGAACTTCCATAGTCTGTAATTTATATTATTCTTTCATCCTTGCTTCAAGATTTCAGAATTCCAGGGGGAAATAAAACCCAATTTCCAAAATAAACTTTGCGGTTGAAATGAATGCAGGCAAGTTTTTCCCTGGTGTAGAAAGGGCGATTTCTAAGCTGCAGTGAAATTAATCAGGTTGTCAAAGGGCAGTGGTAACAGTCAATGCAGGATATTCGTTGAGCAAATATCTTTGGGTGCTTCCTCTGTGTGAGACCCCTGACCTCAAGCATCTAACTATCTTATTGGAAAGCTGCAAGAAAAAACTCCCCAGTCATAAATGCCTTGTGAACCAGGGGCATTCGGGGAGAGTAAGACATTTAACTGGGAAGGAAAAGCATCTTGGCAGAGAGAGCACTGGAGCTGGACTTTGAATCATGGATCAAAGAATCAAAGAATGTCAGGCCCATTGATACACAGGTAGCAGACACAGATTCCAGGTAGGTGGTATAAATAAAGATGCAAGCTAAAGTCAAAACAGTTGGTAGTGTTGGAACTGGGGTGGACCAGAAAGTACACACCCCATCTGAACGAAGCCATCTGCATATCAAGTCCCAGTGAAACCCTATTTTCTGATTTTTTTTCTCCCTTAGAAAGCCTAACATTTCAGATGTCTATGTGAGTCAACACGTCTACCTGTTTTATGATATCGTGTGGGTCAGACTTGACCTTGGACTCCTTTAGCATCCTTGGATGTCTTCCCCCATGATATTTCACCCAGTGGCCACCACCTTCTTTCCACTACTCCTGCAATGAGAATCTTTTTTTAAAAGTTTATTTATGCATACAAGAACTGAGGTGTAGGCCGGGGATGTGGGGTGGTGAGAGGATTCACCAGAGACACAGTGGGGAGCAGAACAGGCAGATCTACTGAAATACACTGCTGAGGGGAGCAGCAGGTGAGACAGGAGAGGTCTGCTGTGCCATGTGGGAAGCTCCCTGGCTAGGGATCGAACTTGTGCTTCAGTGGCTGCTGATAGCTTCATTGTGCTGAGACTTAACCCCTTGTGCCACCAGGGAGCCTCTGCAATGAGACTCTTCCCACTCATGTATGCTGCTGATGAAAATCTCTTCTTTGCATTTGCCTCCCGAGCTGCCCTAGGTATTCCTGGGTGCTACAGGGCTCTGCATGGGGCACTTACCATGATGTTTCCTGGTTAATTTTGTCTAATGCTTCTACTTTTGCTTGGCTGAAAGGCTTCCAAGTTCCTCAGCACCTTGGTCACCCTCTTTGGGTGGCTCTAAGGCTCTGTTCTCCTCAGAACATAACACTGAGAACTAAATGGGATGGTCTGGGTGAGGAGGGAATATTCACCACCCTTGTGCTAGGTATCACAGGTTGTCAGTTATCAATGCCTAAAACTGAAATCACCCTAGCTATTTTAGCTAGAAGGTATTCACATAACTCAAGAGCCTTAGAACTGCCGGAGAGACAGAGAACTGCCTAAGCGCTTCGAGCATGAGAAACAGCCGGTGCTTCAGCACAGCGGCCCTGTTTTGCATTCCCTGTGTGAAGGTTCTGACTTGTCTCCATCCTCACCAACCCTTGACATGGCCGTCTTTGTCCTTAAATGTTATGTTATTAGAATATTTAAAGATGTCGGGGGCCTCCCCCGTTGGCGCACCAGTTAAGCGCTGCGCTGCGGAGCTATTGGCAGCGGTGGCAACGCGAGTTCGACGCCCGGTGGGGGAGAATCCCACATGGTGCGACGGACCCCTCCTGCCTTGCCGGCTGCTCCCCTCAGCAGTGTATTTCTGATCTGCCTGTTCTGCTCCCCACTCTTGTCTCTGGTGAACCCTCTCGCCGCCCCACGAGAGGGTTATACCTCTGGCCTATACCCCAGCTTGTATGTATAAATAAAAAAGAAATCTTTAAAAAAAAAAGAATATTTAAAGATGTCTCATGTAGGTTTCACCTTGGGAAGGTAGACCAATACCACTGTTTCCACCACATTATGAGAAGAAATCTGTGTTTAATCGATTATTTTATTTCACTCAGAAACAAAACAACAGTGACTTGATCCCTTTCAACCACAGGGAACTACGTCATCCAAGGTTCTACCCCAACCAAGAGACACCATGGCCCCAAACCGGCTTATTTAGAGACATAATCCTGAGCACTATTGGGTTCATGGCAGGGCAGTTCTGTGTCAGACCAGTGACAGGACTCCTTACCGGTGACTGGGGCCTCCCCTGAAAGCAGATTGAAGTTGATCCGCCCCCTCACCACAACCCTGTGCTCATTTCCTCTGAGAAATATCTCCTGGAGCACTGTCTACTAAACTTCTGCACCAAATTTTCCAGCTTGAAGTTTGCTTGCAAAAACCTAGGCTAAGACAATTAGCCCTTCTGGTTCTCAGTCCTATGATCCATGAAAAAGAGCACAATGAAACTCTCCTTGGAAAATTACTAGGAATGAATATGTCATTTCAGTAAACTTTTTTCTAGATTTTTTTCTAGGTATGGAGTGCAAACTCTCTCCTCAGGTAGGAGCTGAAAATGCTAGCTGATTTTTAAAAACACCTTTGCAGCATGGCTAGTGCCAGAAGACACACCCTGTCCACAGCTCTCTCCTCACCAGAGCTGGCAGAGCAGCCTCAGGGGCCGTGGTGGCATATCCTGAAGCAAACAGGGTGGCAGCACCAAAGGTGCAAGCATCCGAAACTGTATGAACCAGTCTACACACTGGTGGCTGCAGCTGTGATTTTCCTCGCCAGGCCAATCTTTGAGGTGCAGCTCCAGCCCTGCAGTGTCTCTATCCAAAGTGGGAGGTCTCTGTAATAGCAGCTGTGTCTGCTCAGTGTTAGCATCTGTTGTTTGCAGCTAAGAACCTGACTGAGGTATGTTAAGTAGATGACATAATACATAAACTAAGGTAGGTGCGGGACACTTCCCGTGTTAAGATTTCAAGGCTTTCCCTATGGTGGTGTGTAGTTTCCAATCCAGCCTTTGGTGTGGTGAGGCATGGCTTGCCTACAGGGTCGTCATTCAGTACTTGTTTGCTGTTAACATCATTGCTCTGTAATCATAGCATCAACCCTTATATACTAAATATCTAACTCAGGCTGGCTATGGGAGTTTGGGCCTTGTACGGAACTGTGACAGTTTTGTTGTTAAATTTATTTCCATATATATATATATATTTTGTTGTTGTTTGTTCGTTTGTTTTATTGAGGTAACACTGGTTTACAACATTGAAGAGTTTCAGGTGTATGTCACTCCAGTGCCCCCACCAAGTGTCCAGTCAGCATGCACTACCAGTCAGCCAGCCTCTACCCTGCCCCTTCCTTCTTCTTCCCTCCTGAGAACCCTCATTCTGATGTCAGTATTAGGATTTGTTTGGTTTGGGTATTTTTCCTGTTATATTCCTCAAGCGAGTGAGCTCATCCAGTGTTTTTCTCTGACAAGTTATGCATCATACTCTCAAGCCCATCTAAGTTGTCTCCACAAATGGCAAGATTTCATCTTTTATGACTGAGTAGTCTTCCACTGTGTAGATGCACACACCTTAATCCTCTCATCTGTCATCGAGCACTTGGATTGTTTACACATCTTGGCCAGAAGTGGGACCATCTGACGTCCTACTTTTACTTTTTTGAGAAAACTTCATACTGTTTTCCAAAGGGGCCCCATCAATCTACATCCCCACCAACAGTGCACGTGGGTTCCCTTCTCTCCATCTTCATCAACATTTGTTATTTCTTGACTTTTTGTTTTGATTTGCATTTCCCTAATAAGTGCTGTGGAACTCCAAAATTTTTTTTTTTTAGTGTTGAGTTCCATGAGGTTTTTAGATATTTTGAACATTAACCCCTTATCTGACAGATGATTTACAAATACCTTCTCCTCTGCAATAGGCTGCCTTTTTGCTCTTGCTGTGGTTTCTTTTGTTGTACAGAAGCTTTTGACATAGTTCATTTGTGTTCTCTTTTGTTTCTCTTGCTGTGGAGATGAATTCACCAAGAACTCCCTAAGGCCAGTGTCACCAAAGTCCTTGGTGACTTCCTGGAACTGCTGAATTAATCGGCCGTAGCAGTAACCCATCGCTGAACCTATTATGTGAGAATAGAAAGTTCTGTACCTGAAGCAAAAAGCAAGTGTACTGGTGAGCACAGCATTTTTCTCCACCTCTCTTCAAGCCCTCTTCACTATCCAGGTTTAAAAATACCCAGCATATAAGTCAGAAGGAGAAAGATAAATACTGATGGTATCACTGATATGCGGAATATAAAGTAACTAAATTAATATTCAGATAAAGACAAGCTGAAAAACTAACCATGATAGCTGACTAGAGAAGAGAACCGCCCCTTCCCAGCCCCGCCCCCTTGGTAAGAACAAAGGGAAGGTACACAATGGTCTGTGGTGGGAGAATGCGGGTGAGCTGGTGGTGGGTGCACTGTGATGATAATACCTGATGGGGGCCCCTCAATATTACCTTCGTTAAAAATAAAGAAAATTCTAAAAAAAAAAAAAATAGTACCCAGCATGGAATTCCAACATTCCTACCTTTTCCATCCATTCGAATATTTATAAAGCACGTTCTGGTTCAAGTACAACTCCTATGTGGGAAGCCACTCCATTGGTTATCCCTCTTCATCTCTACCTTCAGCCTTTCCCTCTCAAGTTTTTCTTTACCTTCAATCTTTAAAAATTTTTATCAACACTGCATCCATCCCAAAACAACGTAATTTGACTCCATATTATCCTATAGCTAAGAGCTATTTTTCCCTTTTCCCTCAACTCAGGTTTATCTTAAGGGTCTGTATGTCATTCCGTGCATACATCTTATTTTTCATTCATTCATCAGTGTGTGTTACGTCTGGAAAGGCTCCCAACCTTCTGAATGACTCTCTTCCAAAGTCATCAATGACTTTCAGAGTTGTCCACCCCTCAAATTAACAGGTCATCTTTCTTCCCTCTCAGCATTTGGGCTCACTGATTGGTCCTTGTGAAGCTTCTCCTCCTGCATGCCCAGCAGCCACTCTGAAGACTCTGCCCCACTCTGTGGGCCCCAAACCCCACTCATCATCCTCCTGGAGACCCTCCCTCCCCTCACCTGCAGGTGTCACCACTACCCCATCTCCACTGTCCACATTTTCTCACATGCCGCCTGCCCACTTGTCTGTTCAGATGGGAATAAATCTCTCTCGTCAGGTTTTTGTGACAATGGAGAAAAGACTGGTTTTAAAGTGCTTCCCCCTGGGACCCACAGCCTTGGGCCAGAACAGTGAGGGCACGTCAGAAAGCGCCTGTGGAGGGAAGGGTAGGTGACAACATGAAAAGCAAAATCAGATTTGAATCCCTTAGCATAGTGTGATACCCCTGCCTCATCTCCTTTGCAGATTTCACTTCCTCTGTATCATCTTCCTTCCATGAGGGCCAACCACGCTAAATTATTATTTTCCCCTTAGTTAATCATGCTGGCATAAAATAAATATTGGTTGAGCGAAGGTTGTTAAGTAAAGAGCTGCTTGGGTCCTGAAGCCCTGTGCTCTAACTGGGAACAAATTCTTGTGGCGAAGTCTTTCTGAGGGTGCCAAAGTTCATCCCCCATAACTACGGGTTCAGTTCTGTGGCGTATGGGGACTGAGCATAAGCCTCACAACCAGAACAATATAATTATATGTGGACAGTGGTAAGAAGTCAAAAGAAGTCCTTCTTTTTTTAGAGGAGGAATGACTATAATTAGAGGAGGTGTGGTCCCAACTTCTCATTGGGGTTTTGTCTAAAATGTTAGGTGGGGACTGACGTTTTCCATCCACACAAACAAAGCTGACTCTCCCCTTTTTCTTCGTTTCTCTTTCTTTCCTTCCTTTCCTCCCTTTTGGAATTGGCAAACTAGAGAAAACACCTTATTTTGAACTATGAGATATTTCTAGAAAAATTTGCACAGATAACAAATCCCTGGGCAGCCACTGCTTTGTTCTCCCATCGCCTGCTTCTCCTGGGTTGTCGTTGTCTGCACAGATTGTCCTTCGTGGTTCATTATTCTTGGCCAGAGCCACCCTTGTGCCGCCCCCACTGATGCAGGGAGAGACACATCATCTCCTGATGTTCTCTTTGGAAAATCTGATTTGGGAAGTAGCTTTTATATCATTGTGTAACAAAGCTATAAGGTGAACTTTAGAATTTAACCAGCACAGGTGACCCTCTTGCCTCCTTCCAGAAGGGCTGGGTGAAGAGAGGCTGAGAGGTTGCAGAGGGCTGGTGGTGGCGTGGGGAGGTGGGGAGCAGACTGCGCATCTGTGAAGTCTTAGGAAGGAAGAGCCCTCTCTGCCGCTATGCTAATTCACTGCAAGAGAACAGGGTGTGTACTTAACCACCAGAACACCTTCCAGGAGAAACAGCCACGAAGTCGCCTCTCGAGAATGGCCCAGAAAAAGGGAGCACCCAGCTGTCCTGAACACGTCAGGACAGTTCCAGCTCTGGGTGCTGGAACGTCCTATCTTTGCAGGGGCCTATCCTCCATCCCTAACATGGGCTTGCTGCCAACTGCTGCCTACCGCCGTGCCTCCCGCACCTGGCTCTTCGATTATGTTTCCTGTTTGCCTGACACCTGCTCCCCAGTTCCTCCTGCAGCAAAATGCAGACAGAATATTGCTTTGCCTTTGAGGCTTTGATTGCGCTTTTGCCATGAGAGCCTTCCTCTGCGTCTGAGAAGTAAGGGAGGCAGAGAGGACGGGAATGGTTTGTGCGCGTGTCCTGGATAACTTCGAGTCTGCACTCTTGTTCTAAGAGCAGAAGACTCACATCCCAGGGCTGTGGAAGCACAGGAGCCTCACTGCCTCCCAGTAGGGGCTCCTGTGTGGTAGTGCCGTGTTGGGAGAAACCAGTGTTGATGCGACTTCTCAGAGATTCCGCGGTTGCGAGGAGCAGTTGACAGTGTTGGTGTCCTCAGTGAGGAACAGGGCCCAGGCTCATCGAGACACAGCCAGGAAAGGTGCTGACGTGATTGCTTTTCAGAACAGTCCCGCCCAGGTGAAACGTCCTCTCTTATTTAAAGCATGGCTTCCAACCCCAAGAGAAGAGCCGGCTTTGCAGCAGAGGCGCAAGTGTGCAGTTCTGTCCCCACTGGGTTAGAAGCACTCTTACTGCTGCAGCTTCCAGCTCCTGGAAATCTGTTTTGACATCACAGCACCTGGTGTACCGTCTGCAAGCTGTTCTTTTTAGATGGAAGTAAACAACATTCCAAATGCGATCTTGTCTTTTCAGGGAAATGCTGTGATGAAGCTACTCTTGGCTTCTTCCCAGAAGGGAGGGAAGGGTCCCCCTGCAGCCTGAGGAAACCTAGGGGAAGGGGCAGCTGAGTGGTGTGAGCTTCAGGGGCGAGAGCCCACCAGGTTCTCTTCCTAAAGGGGCTCGAGCTCCAGCAGCCCGCCTCACCCCCAGCCCCTACAGTCAGCAGCTCTTCTCACTGCACCCTCACTTTCCAGCCACAGGGTCCTCTGTGCCCCCCTCCATGGACTTTGTTTCTAACCTCTCTGATGACTGTGAATTGTCTTCCACATTTTCTGGCTTGTCTTATTTATCCTTATCGGTGCTGTCCCTTTCACACTAAAAAGATTCAATTTGTTCGTTCAGTTGGCTTTTTCCTTAAGTAATAGTCCTTCAAGAAGATGGGCTAGAATGTTTGCAAAGGCAGGATTATTATGCCTGGCTTTCTGTGGCTCTCTGGTGGATCAGGGTGATGGAAAGGCAGCGCTATGTCAGCAAACTCACTGCACAAAAGAAAGAACCAAACCCCGATTCAGGTGTGAGCCTCTGGTATAAAAAGACGCCCCGCCCC